>BTCW01000016.1:44967500-45207500 GCA_033239725.1 Echinochloa phyllopogon
CCCTGGGGCAGATGTTAGATCGGATGTTTCCCGAGCCCAGGGAGACAGGATTGGCGCCGTTACTGTTTAGGGTCTTTGCTGTGGGCTGTGTCTCAGGTTGGTTGCGGACTAGCCTTGCAGCCCGGATGGATTCCTGGAGTGCCACCTCTGTAGAGTGTAAACTATACGTATAGCCGTGTCCACGGTTACGGACGACCCATTTCTGAGAAGCCCCGGCTAGCATGGGAATCTGCTTTCTTACCTCATCCTTGATTTGGGTTATGAGAGATTGGTCCAGCTGCGGCTGTTGAGACAAGGTGGGGAGGGAGCTCACCGAGTCGTCTAGAGAGAGAAAGGTGTTGGTGGATGATGATTTGCGGGAACCTGCCGTGGCAGGACGAGCCCGATGGGAAAAGGTGAGGCTGATGGTTGGATTTGGGGAGTGGATGTGCGTGTGAGGGAAGGAGTTGGTGGTGAGATGAAATTGGGTTATTGCTGCTGCTTGCATAAGAAAACCCTGGCTCAAACCTTGATTATTTCTATATCATTAGAATATGCCACTTTAAAGCTTGCATCATATTATGGTTGGTGACGTGGACCTGTCCCATTTCCTTGGGGACAGACTTTGGGTTCTTAGGTGAAGACCCCGACCGCGAGTTCAACCAGGACGAGTGGTACGATTGAAGGGTGTGCGCTACGATCAAGGATGCCTGTGGAGGAGTGGACCCTGATGATCTAGCTACCGCTGCACAGATGTTTCTTACTGTCGATTTAGCCCAGAGGGCTTGTACCAGACGCTATGTTTTTATATATGTCATGTAATGGATCTTTTATCGTTGTATGGATGTGATATTCGACTGAGATGAGTTCTGTACGAGATAGCTGCTATTCCTGGGACTATCTCAAGGGTACAGGGAGTCGGGTTCTCGTCGGTGAGAATCCGGTTCGTCACAGGTGGGTTGTCGTGACCCACGTTTTTTACTCTGCGCGGCCCGCAGAACGCTGCATAAATGGGCTACACTTGCTAGATAGGATTAGATTCCATCCAATTTTCTTATATCACCACTACTCTTTCAACTAGTATCTATTTTTGGATTCTATTCGTACCATTGTGTTCTATAAGATTTAATCTACAAAACAAGACCCATATTGTATATATATTTTGAGGCTAGTATTAGTTCTATCAATATACGTGTAATGTTACTAACAACTTATATATAAACCTAGTGACGGATCTTTTACATAAGTTGATATAGAACAATGCAAAATGTGTTGATGTATAGTTTACAAAAATTAATATAGTGTTTCTACGTATGCTACTATATGTTATCTATATAAGTTGGTAGAAGATATACAAAGTGCAATCTTTATATCGGTCGTGTAATATATTTACCTTTCAATTGCACCATTTTGTTCTTTAGGATTAAACCTACAAAACATACCCATATTGTATATATTTTGAGACCAGTTTATTAGTTCTATCAACTTATATACAATGGTACTAACTACTTATGTGTAAACGTATTCATGGATCTTCTACATAAGTCAATAACGAACCATATAAAATGTGTTGATATGTAGTCTACAAAAATTAATACGATGTCTCTAAATATATTGTTACATGTTATCTATACAAGTTGATAACAGACATACAAAGTGTAATGTTAATATAAGTTTATGTTGTGTATCTACTGGGTTGTTTTGTTCGGATATACAAATTGATACTAAATAAATACGCAACACTTTTTAGTCTAGAAATAGAGCATTTGATGAATATGATAATGTCTTTGGACCTATAGAATCTATCTTTGAATAAGTTGTAATGTATTTCTATATAAGTTGCTACTAGTTATATATTATAAATTATCAGTTCCTACAAAACAACTTTTGAATATATGCAATATTGGTCTTGTTATGTAGATCTAGCTATAAAAAACACAACAATGCAAACAAATTTGAAAATTGATGACGAACAAGGGAGTAATAGTCATGTCCTTTCTAGTTCCAAATAAATATGTATACATAATCCCTAAGTTATACTGAAAGTGAGACCTACTAATATAAGTTGACACTACAACTACATAAGTTAACACATAGTTCATGTATAAAGTTGACGGTACAATTACATAAGTTCACGTACCCTTTACATAGCCTAGTTTTTGTCAAAACAAAGATCAATACATGAGTTGAGATATGGTTCTATATAAGTCTATCAATGCATATAAATTTTGTAAAATCACAATGCATAAGTTGATAGTATCATATCGTACATAAGTTGATATTCTATTACGCACGAGATGCGTATAGATAATGTGTTACTACTTACTAGACATATAATTAATAGACTCTAATCATAAGTTAATACATGCCTATGCATAAATTTATGTTACAAGTTATTGTCTGTAATCTTCAACACAAATTGTCATGTAGCTTGTACATAGATTGCTACTACATATTGACATAAAGTGATAGCCATATAAAACGGCTTCAAAACATATCAAATATGGATCTAGTTTTGTGTATCTCATTGCAAAGAACACAATGATGCAAACGGATTTAAAAACTGATGCTTTATTAGAGAGTTATGCTTATTTAAAGAAAATATGTCTATTTTTTAACGCTGACATCGGCAATGATGTAAGCCTGAAAGCGACACTTTTGTTTATCTATCTCCGCTATATAATTACTCATGGTGTCTAGTCGTGATTGGTCAGAAGATAGGAGTCACGCACTCAATTTTAACGCGACCTATTGTAGTCCAATAATAATAATAATAATAATAATGCCGATTGGCCAGTCGACTAGTGCTACAAACAACTAACCCAATTAAGTGGATGCAGCAAGTCCCTGACAACGACAAACCATCCATCCATTTCATCCTCCTTGACTACCGTGGCACACCCCAGCCTCAGTTTAATTTGTGGCTCACACACAAGGTGTACCGTACCCAAGTCATGGTCATCATCGGTGCGATGCATCCCGCCGCGTAACAAATTAGTAGATGGTTTTTTCTCGATCATCAAGTTTTATTAGCAAGGTGAAAATGCATGTCATATATATAGACTAGGTGCAAATTAAATTAAGGAGATGGATCAGTAAAAGAAATTAATGGTATATATAGTGGCATGTTATTACATACTAATATAGCTGTACGTGCCTGTATGTGGAAAAAAAAATGGAGGATCACATTATTAATTAGAATGCAAATTCACTGCAAGAAGGCTGCTGAGGGCTCGTGGAGCTGCGACAACAAGGTGTCGAGAAAGTTCCAGTCGATGGCGCCGGCGCTATTAGCAGTCTGTTGGGCACAGCCGCCGCAGGCGGCAATGGAGGCAGTAGTAGTAGTACTGGCGGGGCTCTCCACCAGCTGCGGGAGACTGAAGCAGCAGAGATGACTACGATGCTCCTGCTGCTGCTGCTGCTGATCATCGTCGGAGTAGATGAGCTGCGGTGGCGGGATCATCATCGGGGATAAGAAGCTGCTGCAGTTGATTGCTGCTGATGGTGATGGGAGGAGGTGGTCGTAGTAGTAGTAGTAACCGGCCGCCGCCGGTCTCTGCAGCAGCTGCTGGTTCGGTATAGGCTTCTGAAATGCGCGGCACACCACCCAGCCTTCCTCCTGATCGATCGTATTCATATCGATGATCGAGAGCTAGCAGTAGTAATTTAATTATTAATTGATATATATAGCAGGAAAACAAATTAATTACTTGCCTGCGGCGGCGGCGGGGTCGTCGCGTGGTGCAGGTGGTTGGATTGGACGAGTCGATACTCGTGCATGATCCAGTGGGTCTTGCTGCCATTGGGGGCGCGGCCCTTGTAGAAGACGAGCGTCTTCCTCATGCCGATGACCCTGCTGCCGGAGCTGGACGTCCTGGACGACGACGACACCACCGGCTTGTCCCTGCCGGTGGCCTTCCAGAACCCCGCCGACGTGGCGCGGTTGGTCCTCGTCCCGCTCGGGTACTTGCGGTCCTTGTAGCTGAAGAAGTACCACTCCGCCGCCGTCGACATCTGCTCGTCGGGCCCAGAGCACCTCTCTGATCATATATCGATCCATCCATCGTCAATTATTCATCCACATATATTATGATATGATATGCTGCTGATGATGATGATGTTACGTACCTTGCAGGTCCCATGGCTCTATCCTGTAGAGATCAAGCTCCTGGATGATGTCGAGATCAATCTTGCGGGATGCCACCTTCCTGGCAAGGTAGTAGCCCACCAGCTCTTCCTCCGTGGGGTGGAACCTGAAGCCTGGGGGAACGCAACAAGACTCCCCTGGCTCCTGCTGCTCCATTATCATATCCTTAGTTATTACTCCACTGGTTGCTGCTACGATGTGTACCTGCTGCTATATCATCATCAACAACATATATTTCAATCTAATAAGGAGTTATATATATGGCCGGGCGACCAGTTGCACGCTCAGCTCGCTCGTGCGATCAGACCTAACGTACAGCTGCTATTTAGTATAATGCAATCTACATACAGTTAGCTATGTATGAGGACGCGACTCAGGACAAGAAGCTAGTACACTAGTGCGGCCTGCTAGCTGCTTCGGTTAATTAGTATTTCCAAGTTAGCAGATCGAACCCATGAGCATGCATGCAACAAGAAAAGTCGTACGTCTTGTGTGAGAGTACTGATCGAGATAAAGGGGCCGGGCCGGGGATCGATCGAGATCCGACGGTCCATCGAGGAGTGGAGGTGATCGAGTGGAAAAGGACCTAGCTACTTTATTTTGTGAGGATGAAGCCAGCAGCCAGCTTTTGGGGTGGTATGTATTTATGTTATCATGCAGCAGGTCTTCCGGCCTTAACTTTGAGTGCACTTCAGGTTTAATTTAGCGGCTAGCTAAGCTAGCATAGGGGTACAAAATCCACCACATGCATGCATGCTCATCCTATGGTGCAATCTATGTTTTTTTGTTAATAAAGCAAGCCACTATAAATAAATTTAATAATTCGTACAAAATTTTGAATAAGACGAGCGGTTAAACATAAAGTCAAAAAAATCGAACGAACTACGATCTGAAACGGAGTGGGTAATTAAGTAATTGTGTGTGGCCTGCAGGTATTATATATGCAATCATACGTGTATATATGTGCAGAGACTAAGCGTTCAAAGTCATCTCAATCACTAATACGCACGTACATACTGTATTGTACGGAATAATTAGCTGATCGAGACGACCTTGCACCTGCTGTTACGTACGGTAAAGTAGGTACTTAAACCAGCAAGTACTACGTACTGTACTTATTAATTAGCTAAATTATATTCAACCTCAACTTTGTTGCAGGGAGGAACGAAGAGACAATAATACTCCTAGATATAGCCTACGTACGTAAGTACTGGCAGCAACAACCAATACTCCATCGATCATCGATCTGTACGATATATATGGTCGGTCAGGGGTTCCACTGCCATCGATCAGCAAGGATCGAGTTTGCTTTCTTGCAAATTAATAATCCGTGCGTCCTTGGGGTCTGGCAGATGGATCAGTGCACAGTACTACCGCTACTGTAGAAATTAAAGGATAATCGACCAAATTAACAAAGGAATTAAATTAGCCGCAATTCAAGTCTATATACACTCACCGATCGAGCCGGCCGATTGATTGATCAAGATCGAAGAAGCAGCAAGCAAGGGGCAGCTAGCTAGCGATCGATCGTCGATCGAGCTCCGATCCCTGCTTGCTTTGATATGATGATGATGATTATTCGATTCTGCAGGCAGCCGGGCGGCGGGGGATCGGATGATCGATGGAGGCCGAGGACGAATGGGAAGCTTAGCTCCTGGGGGCCCTATTTATATATATATGCATCGTCTTGGATCAATTCTGTTCCCCATTCTGCACTGCGTGCGTACGTGGTGTGATGCTGATGGCCGAGAGAGGTCACTAAGACAGCAAAGGCCGGAGGGTGAACACATACACGCACGCATATATCCACAACGTATCGTCTACGGCGCTCGCGCGTGGGGTGGCTACCTAATATATTATAGCTAGCTAGAGAGCGAGAGAGAGATAAAAGTAGTAGTGGCGCGGTCGATTTGGTCGGCTATCAACAAGTTAACAAAAAGTATGCCAAGAGTCTGGTCTCGACCTCAACTCCACCGCCACCACCACTCACACCATCGATCGCATGCTACATAGCTAGGCTTCGATCATATTGAGTTCATCCATCAGCCTTACCACCGTTACATTGTTTTCCAAGACTCTGCTAGCTGCTTACAACACACGTCAAGTACCCTCCACCTCCATCGGCTAGTAAGAGCAACTCCAGCAGATCCTTTAAACAAACCACCAATCTAAATTTATTATAGGGTCAAACAGAAAATTTGCACTCCAGCAGACCCTCTACTTGGCCCCCTATTTTGAGGATGCCTCCAAATTTATCCCCCACCCTCCATTCCTGGGTGGTCTCTATAGAGCCCTCCATTCTTAGAGGCTACTGCTGGAGTTGGAAGGCCATTAAAAAATAGAGGCAGCCTCCATTTAATATTTGGAGGGCCTGATTTAGAGGCTATTGCTGGAGTTGCTCTAAGCTACTATACATAGTAGACGAAGAGACCACATGGCCAAGGCCCACCAACCAGACACTTGTTGCGAGCAAGGGCTCAGCAGGCCCATGTCTATCATCCTAGGATTGTTTTTTTAAACATGATACATACTCTAACACTTAAATACACACACGTACACTTTTATCCCGTGTGTGTACATATTGGTTTAAGGTTAAGCACGTGCATGCTACCTTAGACCACTTCTAACAGATTGTTACGGAGACCTTAACATTGACGAAGTCACTCTAGAAACCTTTTGTATTATTGATAAGGTAGAAGACAACTTCAAACGTTGGTCAAGAAAACCCCCTTACTCTCGCTTTTACCGGCAAGGGAATTTTTTCAACTCCAGACTCAAATTCGGTCATCCAAGGAAGAGGATTCTAACCCTAAACCCATAACACTTATATACTACATTTTTACCATATATATAAGGTTAGACACTCGCATGGTACGTGGACATAAGGTTATATACTACATTTTTACCATATATATACATCAAAATACAAGACATAAGGTATTATGCACATTGCGCCCCGAACCTGTGTAAATTATCATCTCATGTACACCATCGTTCCCAAGAACTCGTCCAGCCTCAACTATCTTTGCCCTAAGGATACCCTAGGCAGGTACTCGGTGCATAAACACCCGACACATACCCAAATTAATTGTTGATTTGGAAACTGAGACTGTCTTAAGATAATGAGACTTAACTAAGGATCATCAACAAGCTGACGTGCAATGAGAAATTTACTGCATCATTCACCTCACCAATAGTCCTTGCATGAGCAAACCCATCTTTGAAGTGATGGAAGCTACATGCATCTATCAGTATGATTTCCCAAGAAGTCATCCTTGCAATCAACTTTATTGCAGAGTGGTAATCACTACAAACTCTGAGATTCTTCATGACATGAATGGGCATTCCTTCTAGAACTTCAATAGTCCATATGCCATGCCAGAGTAATATCGATAACGGAAGGTAAATCTATATAACCTATATAGATGCACCCCACTAAGACCCATTGACTCTATTTCTCTCAACGTACAACCTATCCACGCCATATAGGAATTCATTATATCACGTGTCATTATCCACTAGGACCATATATTTATGTCTTCCATCGATTTTCTATGATTAATAACATCCGTGCGTGCAATTTATTAGTCTTGCGACTGCAACGGTAAAAATACATCGATGATCAATCGTTTTAGAGTCATATTCCCTCGTCAAAATGAACATTGTTACTCACATTCTTATCAATTAAAATTTAATATTTCTTACGATTCCGTATTTTCTAAGTTGTGGAGGTTAGCTTTTTCTCCGATCCCCAACAACAAACAAGCGTAAACTACTACAATATGCATGTATACACCATCATATCCTACTATGAATTGAAGGTGGTACGTATAATGTTGTAGGGCCGTGCAGGGCAGTACTCTAATATAATCAAGTATCCGATCCGGAGGTCGGGATGTGGATCGATCAAGCTCATTTGACACGCTATATAGCGACAAATGAACCAAAAAGCTAAAATCAGACGCGTGGCCAGGGGCCCACTATGCGGTCGCGGTCCGAGTGTTAAATGGTGCAGTGATCTTGTATATCGTTGTGACAGTGGCAGGTCTTGACCAACTGGCAGCAAGAACGAATACTAATAATAATAATATCCGTGTGGTGATTGGTGAGTGAGCGACCTGATCGACCTGACCCTGACTGCTCTAGCTGATCGATCATATTCATACCTGCGCTGATGTATGAAGAAGCTAGGAAGGAACGAAGAAGCTGAGGATGCATGCAGTAAGTACGTAGCTTCTCAATCAGATTGTCTGTTCGATCGTTGTCTGCTGTATGAACTGGCTGGTGACGATCGACTCGATCGATCCCTAATTAACCGGCACTACACTGCTTTGGTGATTCGATCAAATGGGAATACAGACAGACAAGCTAACTATCTGGCTACAAGCAAGGAGTAATGGCAACCAGAGAGGAGAGTGAGAGGTGAAAGGGACCGAAGCAATGCGAAATCTGTGAAATTTCAACACGGTACGCGTGAGTAGTCGATCATGGATGATGGTACATATATGGTCCTGACGAGCAAGATCGAGTTGATATATATATACGACGATTGACGACGATCGATGCGCGTGATTCTCTTCTCTGAAGAAATGTAGGGCCGCGCGCAGACGACGACGCGCGTCGAGAGTCGTGTGCCTGGTAGCGCGCTAATATCAATCATCGATCTATATATCAGGCCGGCCGGGTTTGACAATTAATATTGTTTGATTCATATGACGCCTGTACGTATGTATGTGATGATAAGTTTGCGCGTCCGGCATTCCCGGCCGGGCATGCACGCACCACGTAATATCAATCAGATCAGATGTTTTTTGGTTTCCCTACTATACCGACGATGGATCATGCATATGCTAGCAGGCAGACAGATAGACGCGCCTAATTAAGGTCGATCGAGATGTCAGCAATATATTATGCGGAACTGAGATCACAAGGGATCGGAGTGCATGCAACATCGTCGGAGAGAGAAATAACACAGTACGCCGACGATGTTCTGGAACTCCGGCTCTCTGGCCTGCTAATTACGAATAAAGATAGATTTTCGATCGTCGCGTGCTGATATGGCGATGTTTGTGGCGTGCAATTATAACAAGCGGAAAGCGAAAGATACTAGTATAGCAGCAGTGATTTATATATATATATATATACACGGATGGTATAATCTGTAGCCGGCTATAGAATTAGGAATTCTATAGCCAGGCCACGCGGCATGCTGAGATTAGTCGACTCCCCACACCAGCACCAAATGTTCATCCGGCCCATCATGCGCGGTGCTCCGTCTCCCTGCAAGCCGAGCCGAGCGTAACAAGACAGGAACGAGCCGAGCGTAACGAGACAGGAATGAGCCGAGCGCGTTGGTCAAGGATGGCTGATCGTAACCAGCAGATTTAAGGGTCATTTACGCAGGTGCACTTAATTGCCTTCATAGCCCAAAGCTTAAATCACGCTCTGATAAGCTCCCGATGACTCAAAGTCGTAACTTTCTAATCAGTAGCTTCCAAGACGCAGCTGCCTCCACCAGTAGCGTCGTGCGATTAGGTGCAGCTGTAGAAGCGTCAATGGTTCTCGTCGACAGTATGCAACCTGCATCGGCAAGCCCTCCTGCACCAATGGCGCCCTCCCCTGAGTCCATGGAGACTTCGCCATCGGCCCCGCCAGCGTCGCAGCTTACGCATGGGAGAGTAGCAGACAACAGCGCTGCGTCGGCTGTGGAAGTCGTAACTCAGATGCCGTCGATGGACAACGGAGACGGCTCGATCAGCCAGGGCGCACCCTCGCAGACTATGAGGACTCCGGCCAAGCAGCCTGACGGTACACTTCCACAGGCAGTGTCGCCGGCAGCTATGATGACGCCTGATCCATATAAGACGTACTTGCATGTAAGTTACTGCATATGAGTATATAGCTATCTGCTAGTAGGAATAACGATCGTGTTATAATATGCGTAGGCTTTAAACAATTTTTGTTTTCTATTTCCTGTCAGGTTTACTATTTTTGGCTGCACCGAAATGCCCCTATAGTCAATTACCAGGCTGCATAATTTACCAGCTATAGTTTACCACTTTTTCGTTCTGTTACTAAAATGAACTGGACAGGTGCTAATTTTCTTAAACTTGTCAATTGTCAATCTCTAATAAACTTTCATCATGGAATGTGTTACTATATAGAAATCCTAATCTGTAATTTTAGTAAATTTCGTTGTTCTGACCATAATATCGGGATCCCTTGTTGCCATCTGAAATTCATTATAACATGTAGGCTTTAAACAAATTTAAGTTTTCTATTTCCTGTTAGGTTTACTATTTTTGGCTGCACTGAATTGTCTTTTTTGGACGTTTGATTGCCCCTATAGTCAATTACCAGGCTGCATAATTTACCTGCTATAGTTTACCACTTTTTCGTTGTTACTAAAATGAACTGACCAGGTGTTAATGTTCATAAATTTGTCAATTGTCAATCTCTAGTAAACTTTCATCATGTAACGTGTTACTATATGGAAATCGTTGTTGTGACCATAATTTCAGGATCCCTTGTTGCCATCTGAAATTGTCCCATTAGAAGAACAACGTTTTCAGAGCAGGAATGATGCTTACAAGTTCTATTGCTACTACGCGGGCAAGGCAGGATTTGACGTCCGAATAACAAAGACTAGAAAGACAGTCGCAGAGTTTTCATGCAATAGGCAAGTGCACTGGGATTTCTACAAGCCTGATGAAGATAGGAAACATGAGAAGATGTCTAAGAGGTGTGAATGCAAGGCATTTGTGAAGGCTAAATGGAACATGAAAAAGGGGTATTGGTTCTTCGAGAGGATCAGGTTGGAGCACTCCCACCCATTGCATCCATCACCACGTCTGACACAGTTCATGAATGCACATAAGAATAAGGATCCGGTAGTCATGGGGATTGTCGATCAGATGCAACACGCCGATGCATCCCACAATTAATACTACAGTAAATTATTTATCAGAGATGTTTGGTGGTGTCCAAAACTTCACATTCACGGAGATGGATCTGAAGAACAGGTATTGTCTATAATGTACATTTCAGATGCATCATGATAGATTCAACATATAACCAATCATAGTTTAAATTGGCAATAACCACATTTTGCAGGAGAGCTGCAGCTGCAAGGGTGGAGAGAGAAAATGACATACCAAAGCTCCTGGAATTCTTCAAGGAGATGAAGGCCCAAAATCCATATTTCTACGAGGAGGTGCAAGTGGACGAGGATAATGTGATAAAGAATGTATTTTGGAGTCATGCAAGCCAGCGGGCGGAATACAGAGATTTTGGTGATGTGGTTACATTTGATACAACTTATCGCACGAATATGTATAGCATGCCTCTAGCCATGTTTGTTGGGTCAAACCATCAACTTCAGAATGTAGTGTTTGGCCAAGCACTTTTGCATGACGAGAAAGCTGACACATTCGAATGACTTTTTAAAGCTTTCAAGAACTGCATGTCAGGGAGTGATGACCCAAGATGCATACTTACTGGTGAGTGCTTGAAAATGTTATCTCCCTATATACCATCAAAATCTTTACTAAATTTCTGGTGAACTTTGTGAAACAGATCAGGACAGCTCCATGGCTGCTGCAATACCTCTTGTGTTTCGACATACGCAGCACAGACTGTGTCGCTGGCACATGCTTAAGAAGTACAGAGATGAGCTGAAGAAGCTGTACAAGGCTCATCAAGGCCTGAAGCAAAAGCTCCTGACTGTGATAAATCACCCACTAACTCCTGCTGAGTTCGAGGCTGCATGGAATGATCTGGTGGATGAATATGGGACTCTAAGCATCTGTGGATTGCAGCCTATCTGAAGCCCTTGTACTGTGGGAGGATGACATCAACCCAAAGGAGCGAGAGCGTGAACAAGATGGTAAAAAACAGAGGGTTTGCAACCCGTAAAACATGCATGAGTAAATTTGCTCGCAGGATGCTTGAGTTCATTCAGCACACAAATCATGTCGCAGCTGGTGAAACACATTGTTCCCAAGTATTGAAGTTTCCATATAGAAATCATATTATGAACGGCTATTTAAACATGTGAGAACTAGTAATTCAAGTGGAACTAATTGTTGCCAATGTAACAGGCCGAGAACTTTAGAGTGACTTTGCAACCATTCGACAACCAATTGAATCGGGTATACACCCGGGCTGTGTTCAAGAAATACCGGGAAACATATATATATAGTACTGCATTTCGTATTGATCGAGAGGCAGGGAAGGCTAACAGTTACCTGGTGACCCACACTGATCAGTCCTGGGCATATTCATGGTTTCAGCATTCTTTCAAAGTTCAAGCTGACGTGATGGCGGGTGAATATACATGCGAGTGCAAGACATTCGAACACACAGGTAAACAAGGTTACACATACTAACATGTTCCTACATTGTCAAGTAGGAAAATATTAGGTAGAGCACAATTATCAGATTACTGTTTTTATGTCACTGGTTAGTGATTTGCTCACATGGGCGTGTATTATTCCAGGCATGTTTTGCGCTCATCTTCTGAAAGCTTTCACATACCTTCAGATTACCAGTATACCTGCAAAATACGTGTTGAAGAGGTATAGCAGGGATGCAAGGTCTGTTGCTATGTGGGACAGGCATGACATAGTAACTTTGGGTCCAAATTTCACAACTGAGCAGTCTAGAACAACAAAGCTATTTGAACTTGCGATGTCTGCAGTGAGAGCGTGTTGTAAGTCAACTATGGGGTTTGAGGGAGGATGTGAGAAACTGGCTGCTTTAGCTGAGTGGGGTGAGGCTATTGTTGGAGAATCCAGACCTTCTCGTGTGGCCGAACAAGTACAAGAGCAAAATATAGAAATTGAAACTGGAGAATGGTCTAGAGCACCCCCGATTCCAAATGAGTCACATATATCAGAGTGTGCACCAAAAGAGGTTAAAACAAAGGGTAGGAAGCGAAAAGCGCAACAAATTGATAATGATGATGCTGATACAAGTACGGTTGAGGGCAACCGGACTTGCAGCTATTGTGGAGGTAAGGGACACTATATTACAGGATGCAAACTGAATCCGGATAATGCAGCAAAGAAAGCAAGCAAGGGGATGCGCGGCTTGATGGGACGGAAGCGAGGGAGACCCCCCACTAAAAGGCAACTGGAGGAGGAGTTTGACGAAGCAGCATGAGCAAGATGGTAGAATAGAAAGAATAATGGGAGTCATAATAGTAGTGGTTGCTAAAGATATGATATGTGTCTGTATGGACGTTTGTTTACTATTTTAGATATATTTAATATGAAAGTAAATGTTTTGTTTACTATAATTATCAATGGATTTGCGTTGGAAGGTGTGAAATAAGGTCATGTAATTTAGCAATATTTTAATGTACGGGTTGTTTTTTGGTGTGAAACATGTGTGTTTTGGTAATTATGCTTATGATAACTCTCAATATATTGAAACCTAGTCTCGTATATGAATACATAATTTAGTTTTCAGGATACCGGCGAACCATGAGTTACAAGAATACCAATGGTTAATGACTTAACTACAAAGATGAAGTATAGTTTGGTGTACTGTTATCACACTAATCATATGACTGGATGGTCATATGAAACGGGGAAGAGTACATCAATTCCATTGTAGTTACATGTGTAGTAGAGTTAGTGTCCTTGGTTGTTGTGTCATATAAGGTGTCTTGACAGTGTGGAAATCCTGTGGTTGGATATGGAGAATTCAAAATTAGTTGTACTTATACATCAATTCCGAATTAGAAATCATTTGGTCGTGATGATGTTTGGTAGAGGTAATTGTAATGTAAGCTTTAAGTACTGTCAAGTGCGTGAAAGAGTATGACTGATAACTATATGTGCTAGATAGACTATAGCGTCGAGCAAGTAGACGACGGTGAGCCAGTTGCTTAGGTAGTTTTATTCAAGTAAC
Source organism: Echinochloa phyllopogon (assembly GCA_033239725.1). Taxonomy (NCBI): domain Eukaryota; kingdom Viridiplantae; phylum Streptophyta; class Magnoliopsida; order Poales; family Poaceae; genus Echinochloa; species Echinochloa phyllopogon. The sequence continues at coordinate 44,981,542 of BTCW01000016.1, forward strand.
TCATGTTAAGACCAAATGCACAGTATGACAGTAGCAGTTGTACTACACAATAGAAAGGAATCCTTTTTGCGTATAGTATTATAGATAGAGTCTTCCTGAAGGAAGGAACTAGAATATGTAGCAAACCAGGGTATACTGCTTTGAAATCTGGAATGAACCGATGCAGCAATGGTAAATCTGGTTACCTGAAACAGTATTCCAATCCTATATGCAAACATCAACAAATAGGCGAAAAAAGGGTGACAAACCCAGGTTTTGTCCAGAATTACAAAATGGTAACAAACTTGTTCACTAGGTCACATGTTTATTGGGAGAATAACATAGACAAGGAACTAGGGTCACAGTCGAGGCCTGAGTGCTTCAAGTCCAGCAGGGAGCTTCTTGATCTCGTTGATTGGGTGGTAGAGGCCGTAGAAGAGGAGCTGAGACCTGTACTGACGCATGTTCCCCTGCATTCAGTAGTGAAACAATTAAAATGAAGACTTGGGTATGAAGTAGAATTAAAAGCATGAAAATATCGTCAGAGTGGTAAGGCTAACCGGATGGATTGGAACATGGAAAGAGTCACCATTCCAAAGCTCCATGAATTTGATTGCCAGGAATCCACTGTCATTGTCATGTGACTGGAGACATGCATCAATGAGAGGGCGCTTGAAGCGAGTGAACTGCTTTAATTTGCCATCTGTGGCCAACTGGAACAGTAGATTGAGCCTTTTGATAATTCGTTCACCTAGGACCTGATGGTATTCTGACATGTCTTCTGGACTAGAGTCAAGTACATCTATGCGATCATGTATGAAGTTGATGCAATATATGCTGTAGTGCTCCTCCTCCATGATGGGCAAAAGGAACTATCATGGACAAAAAAGAAAGATGTAAGAGCCCACTTGAAGCTCCAACTGATATAATCCTGATGTGGTCGGGTACTTACTAGTTTCACTTTGGTTGGGTCAAGGTCTGCAAGGTCACGCTCTAGGATGGTTAGGGCCTGATGTGATTCCCACTGGGAGAAGTCTTCATCTTCCTCTATGTTGACATATTCCTGGATGTACAGATCAATGACATCAGACCATATTTAGAAAAGTTGGTCAGAATAGTGTAGCAGTAAGTTTGACATCGGCCTAGACTTACCCCAAGCTCTTGAGATAGGAAGACCCTGTACCCGCCACCATCAGCCATGTGGAATTCATCGTGGCTCATGCAGGCAACAAAGAATGCCATAAATTGTGTGGAAAGCTCCTCATTGTCGAGGAAAGAATGTACTATATCATCACCATTGAATTCTTTCAAACCGATGCGAATGAAAACGTCCCTGATATGTAAGGAATAACCCATAAGTGTGTGTATGAAGCATGTAACATTTGAGTTGGATGGTAAAAAAGTACCTTGGACATTTGATTCCAGCTTGGAACTTCTTCCTCACAGCATGTGCTTTTGACATTGGAACTAATGCTCGCTGAGGATCGCCTTTAAATGGGGACACATACATGGCTGGCCGTTTTGTGAGGCGTTGTGGCCTAGTATAAACAGCTGGACAGTGGAGGGACTCGTTTTGAGTGGAAGGGCATAGAAGAATAGGGCCTAATGCATCATGTGTGGCGCTCTCGATTGCTGCCAGCTACGAGAGTATACAAACAAAAGTTGATAAGTCTCTTGAACCAAATTTTACAATAAATGGCAGATGTACGTGTGAAACAATGGTTGGAAAGTACCGGTTGCACGTTGGTACTGATGGCTGCATTCTGATGAGCATCATCTGGTAATTGTTTATCATTGTGTGAAACAACATTCACTGCCGATACTTGTGGGTGCCTAGTACCAGCGGTAGATGGAGTTATGAGGTCAACTAGGGAGTCCAAACTTGAGGTTGCATCATCAGCAATATCATGGGCGCCTGCTACAGATACAAAATTAGTAGCTTGTGAAATATTGAATAGAAGAATTAAGAAGAATACATACTGCCGTTGGGTAAGGCTGGGCCAGTGTATCCATTAGCTGCAATAGGAGGCACAACATGACTAATCATCATATCTGGGTGAACCTGCATATGAAGACTCGATAATTTGCATATGAGAGTCAATAGATGATGCTAAAATAATAAAGTTGTAATGAAAACAAGTGTGACCTGAGTACGGACAGGTGAAAGTTCGACATCCATTTCGTTTTCAGACGCAACATTCTACAGGGGCAATATGGGGATGTTTAAGGTCAAGCGATGAGTGTGGTAGTAAATAGTTGCTCAGGTTTAGTGAGTTACATTGGGTTGAGGAAAACTATCATCACAAGCATTACGCACGGCATCGGAGGGTAAAACTTGCTCTTTGTTCCTGATTTGTTGCAGTCGAACAGGTCCGCCATGGTTAAACTCCTGGTTTGTGTGACCACCTGAAACACAAGGGGGAGATGAGGCATATTGTAACTTGTATGGTGCATGTTCAATTTATTTTATATGACAACTGGGATTTATCATGTGAATTACCAGAAGGCAAGTCCGCAACCCTTGTCTCTGAATGAATTATCGGCTCATCAGGTAAATGTCCAGATCCTATATTCTGAACACTATGCCGATCATACATGCGGACGTCACCAGGTTGACCTGCATGCATAAAGTAGTATAGAGTAAGAAAAATAGAAAAGATATGGAATAGGTCTGATGGGAGGGTCCGGTAATCGTGTCAGTACCTGCATCAGTCGCATGGTGTCAATCGTGATGATCTTCCTGCAAAATTATCTGCAGAGTGCGAATGGCTGTCTGGTGGGCATCCCGTATCATCTGTTGCCCAATGTTCATATAGCTCATTGCTTTCTTAGCTTTGACATCAAAATTTGCCAAGGCTAGCCTTGCCTCCGTCTTCCTATTGCTGCTACCAATCTGAGCAACTAATCCATGTAGTTCGGCTTGCATACTTGGTATTTGTGTTGCAGAAAATGGTTCAATGCTTGGTGGGACATTTGAAGATGGGTGCTGAGACACATGGTAGCAAGTATTGATGCTGTTCCTAAGCTACACAAACCAAATGGAAAGGTAACAGTGTTATTGCAGGTTGCAAATGGCAGAAACATAATTTCGAATATAAGAGGTAACAGTGTTATTGGACCCTCACCGGTAACAACCCAAATGTAACCTTCCCCTGTTCATCTTTGGACCTATCAGCACTAATTATCTTCTTTATCACATTTTGATCAAAGTACTTTGCACGAGGAGTGTCAGCGTGCCCAATCTGATGTTTGCATTGTAGGTTGTCCAGATACAGTATCTACACAAAAGAAATAGTAATCATTTACTCTATTCACTCCAGGCATATGGATGATGAAACAGAATACTCACAATCAGTAATATGGAACATCCTGATAGCGAATTCTTTGCTTTGTCAACCCGCCATGTGATTGCAGCCTGTCGGAGGTCATCGACAACTGCCTTGCACCAGTTCAAACCCGGTAAGGAAGATAGGTCCCTAGTCAGGTAAACATCCTTGCACCTGATGTTGTTGTCTGTGCTTGGAAAAAGCAGTTTGTTGCAAGCAATGATAAAGAAAAATCTAATTGCCATCTCATCATCAATCATGCCAGACCCTTGCTGATGATCATCGTGCAAGATCTTCTCTAGATGGCTAGCGTGCAGGTCCTGGGATTCCTCTAAACCGACCAAAGTCTTGAAAGAAGACAACGGCTTGGATGCTTGCATGTGCGTACGAAAAAGTATTTCTTTACCAACGTCTGGCAATTCAAATACTTGCTTGACGGCGAAGGGTGTGACCTGGATTCCCTTATTTTTGGTAACGTTTATTACCATAGTTTTGGGGTCAAGTCTGTCAAACAAGAACTTTAAAAGTTCCCTGCTCTCTAACCTCTCTCCTGAAACACGAAGGAGGCCACCAAAACCCATATCTTTAATTTGCCTGCGCTGCTTGAAGGTGAGCTGGTCGATAAATGAGTTGAATATTGATGGGGCACATCGAGCTGTAGGTGCATGGGCATACTTGACTGGGTTCTTGGGGTGCTGCAAATGGAAGACAGGAAAATGGTTCAAATACCAGTCCAAACAACAAGCAATGCTGTAAGGGTGAATTGTGAAATAACCTGATCCAGATAGTCGACATGTTACCATAATATTATGCACACAAAATATTTAGACAAACAGACCACATCCATTTAACCTGGGATTTATGTAAATCGATAAAATAGTAAGTTGTATGGTTAGTTTACCATATTATTGATCAGTCATAATTACAGTAACCCGTGTATGATTTACAGAGGACAAGGTAAGTGGTAACTAAGTGACATGAGTCCACAGATTTACTATAACAAGTATGATTTGGGTGGGTTACTTTCATGCAATTGTGAACCTGGTGAAAATCCACAGAGTTAATCGAGTAAAAAATTCAGATGGTTGATTCTGCAGCAAGGCATGGTAAAATGATGCTACATATTGGTCAATTTACCACAGAATTTCAGAAGGTAGTAAAATGCACAGACGAACTAAAATACACTTGCATTGTGCATTGATTGGTGCACTGTTTCTTGGCAACTGGTCGCCTCGGCGGAGGGTCCATGAAGGCATCGTCATTGTCGCTCTGAGGAAGATCCCTGGCATGGCTTGATTTTGCATGAGATTACTGCACACCCCTGGACCGTGGTTTGCTATTGTTCTTCCCAATATTAGCAGCACAGGCACCAGGTGCTTGAGGGGGCCGCTGGTTGTGGTTGTGCAGTGGCTCCAGCAGTGGGTTGTGCAGCAGCTGCCCCGGTGATCGCGCTAATATCAAAGGTCCATTCACCTTGTGTGGTGCAGAACCCGAACGATGTTAATCTCCCCTGAACTTGCTTCATCTCCTGGAAAAAAAGTAGTATATTACATTTCCATTGTGCACACGATATAACTGGAGAGAATAATCTCTGGGGCATAAAATGGACAGCATAGTTTATTAGTCGAACATAGTAACACAGAACAATGATCAAACGTAACTTTTGCAATACAACATGGTCAAATCACTATGAGTTATCAAGGAATAGTAAATTCTATGTTTAATCATCCACATGATACATTAGTCAAAAATTACGGTAGCTGGTTTAAGTAGTAAAACCACAAAATTCAAATAGTAAAAATGTACCGTTAATTAACCACATGATCTATTAGTCAAAAAATGAAGTAACTAGTCTAAGTAGTAACACCACAAAATTAAAATAGTAAAAGTATACAGTTAATCAACCACACGATCTATTAGTCAAAAATGCAGTAACTGGTTTAAGCAGTAACATGGCAAAATTAAAATAGTAAAAGTATACAGTTAATCAACCACACGATCTATTAGTCAAAAATGCAGTAACTGGTTTAAGCAGTAACACGACGGAATTCAAATAGTAAAGGTATACAGTTAATCAACCACCCGATCTATTAGTAAAAAATGTAGTATGGTATGGTGAAAATAGTAAGAGTATATAGTTAATTTACTACTGTGCTGAGTCAAAGATGGTATGGTGATTTACAAGAATTATGTGCAAATGCAGCTGAATAATTTACTGCACGGCCTGATGAATCATGGGAGAAAAAAAAGTCGTACTAAACTCTGTGTAGTAGGAACTGAATCAGTAACTATGCCTGTGTGTACAGATAATAGGTGGAATCGGTATGGAACATGAATGTATCTAAAATCAAATAAATTATTCTGGACGTTGAGTGAGTAGTCCCAAAATATTTCAGATCAACCAGTCCTGCATCTGAGATTCCCGCTGCAAGATGCAACACGGCAGATGAACATGGACGTGCAGTGAGCCAATAATCCCTAACCAAGGGGTATCAACACTGGATTCAACGAGGGAGCACATGAACAGTAGATGATTACCTCTAGATCTCTCTGCTGGCTTTGATTAGGATGGATTGGTCAACCAAACATCAAGCACGCCGGAAACAAATTGAAGACGGATGGCACAGGCAGGCGTGGGGAGGGTCAATCCAACTGCCGGGATGCAGTTTCGACAGGCCCAATGTCGCCGGTGGAGGATTGGGGCATCTCCAGTAGCTACGATGTGGGATTCTTGGTGGAGACTCAGGGTGGGAGCGATGCAGGGTTTTGTGGCGTGGATCTGACGGGTGATTGATGAAGCTGCGGCAATCGGGGGATCTCATCTGGCGATACCAAGGCGGCGGCATCACCGGAGATGGCATCCCGCATCCTGCTCGGCGAAGGGTTGAGCGCGGCGGCGTTTCTGCGTGAGGGAGGGGGGAGAAATTTCGGGATTTTTTTTTCCGTAATAATGAATCGTCGGGTGCGCTGGGGCCGGCTCAGAGCCAAGCCGAGCCATGGCTCCAAAGCCGTGCTGGTGGATGGGCATGGTTCAACCGCATTGGGTCCGGCCATTGAATTAGAAATTTTGTGGCCGGCTTTAGAGAAATAGATATATATATATATATATATATATATATATATATATATATATATATATATATATATATATATATATATGATACGTACTGCCAGGGCCGGCATGACGTACAATAGATGATGATTGGCCGCGGGCTGCTGCTTGCGACCGTCGTCTTCTTCTCGTTTGCATACTCCCTGGGCTTGGTTTAGATTCCACCGGCTAAACTTAGCTAATGGGATCCCAACGCGAGCAGCAACACCATGTTCATTTAGCTCATCAGCATCAGCCAGCGGTATTTTTCTCTCAGTGCATATCAGCACCAGCGAGCTAGCAATATTTTTCTTTCAGCACAAATCAGCACCAGCCACCAGGCAAGCGAACAACGTATAAAACTTAGCTAAACTTCAGTTGTATGCCAAAAGGTACACGATTCCTTTAGTTGGTTGAGTCTAGCTAAACCCAGCTAAATGAGTTTAAAGATCAAAATATCTCCACCTGTCTGTGAAAATTTCCCCACATCACTCTGTCCACAATTGATGAAGGGTATAATAGTCCAATTAATTCAATTAGCTGATGGATCCAAACACCCCCGACTAAAATTTAGCTAGATACGTTTAGCTAGTTAAAATAAACCACTACAAATTAGCTAGCTAATTTTTAGTTGGGGTGGATCCAACAGGGACTTAGATGTCATTTTGGACAAAATTTTAGTCAAACATTGGAAATATAAATCACGAATAACTTTTAAGTCGTTGAGTTTGGAAGTGTGAAAACTATATGAATAGATTTATCTTAAAAATAGTTTTATAAAAGTATACATATATTATTTTTTTAATAAATATTTTTGTAAAAATAAGAAGTCACCGTTACGTTTTGGAGACTACGTCGTTGTCTAAAACGATATCTAAATCATATACAGAGGTAGTTTATATATTATCTGTTGCCAGCTCAACCGTCACCATATCATCTGTTGTTTTCTTCTTCTTTCGGCTTTGCTTGGTTGGGTTTGAGTGGGATCATTTCAGTTCCAATTTGGAGTGCTAAGTCCTCGCATCGCAGTGCACTGCATTGCATGCAGCGATAAGCAAACAGACGGAAAACAGGTTTTCTTGTATGTGTGGCAGATTTAAGAAGTTGGTCGGCCCATGTAGGCTGCTGAGAAAGAAATGAGGCCCGAACGGTGACTTGGGCCTTGTTTGCAAGCCCATGCACTACCTATGGGTCGCGGCGACCGCGGGCTGGCCCAGCAGGCTTTTTCCGTCTGGCAGCTTGCTTCACGAGCACTCCGTCCAAACTAATCCCTCAGAAAAAAAGTGATCCAAACTAACATCGATGATCCAGAAATTTCTGGTAAATCCAGATTAGCATTGAATATCAATCGCAATATTTTGAATGTGGCCCAACATTGTCATGACCTCCTTGCCGGAAGCCTAGAGGGACAATTTCAGGGGAACGACATCATCTCGACGTCTGCTCGTGCTCCAGCGCCCTCCCCTCCGCTGCTTGCTCGCAGTCTGTGGTTGTTTAATTCACATCTGAAATGAAATTAGAAATGGTCGCGGCGGAGGGAGTCGTCAGTAGTCGCCGGCGTGTTGTGCGATGCGATGTGGTGGTCCTCGTCGCCGTTGCTCTCTTGCAGAGCTCACCGGTCCATGAAGCCAAATCTGACAGAAAGCGCTCATACAGGGGTTGACCTGTTGCCGATGCCTCGTCGTGTATCAAGGGCGGGATAGAGTCGCCGGACTAACACTACCTTAGCAATGGTGCAAGTCTTGTTAATGTCATTGCTGGTAACACAGCGGGGAGAACAAACTTTAATTAGGGAGCTATGCTTATTAAAAAATATATCCATTTTGTTAATTAAAGATGACGTGAGCAATGATTCTTGGGTTGACCGGCCAGGCGAGTGCTCCTACTGGTTTGGATAGGTGCAAGCAACACATAATTAATTTTGTGATTGGTTGGAGGGGAGAGAGGAGTTTTGCGGCGATCCGTCGCGCTGTCGCTGTTTATGCTAGTACGCACTGCCGGGCCGCCATTCATTATTTATTTATTTATTTATATTTATTATTGCAGCAAGCAGGCAGGCAGGCAGGCAGGCAGGCAGGCAACTAGACAAGAGATTGGACACCACCAACCAAAATAATCGGGTTGGTTCCACAGCCAGATGCAGATGGACACCGTGGACTCTATCCTGGTGGATCCCCTCCTCCTCCCAGACCCAGACCCAGAGGCGGCCAAGCAGCGGCGGCGGCGGAAGGATGAGACGGTCGCCGGCGTGACGGACTACCGCGGCCGGCCCGTGTTCCGGGGGAGCTCGGGGGGATGGCGATCCGCGCTCTTCGTAGTGGGTGGGTATCTGCTCTGCTCGCTCTGCTGTGTCGATTTCGATTCCGATTCCATAGATAGATAAGATAAGATAAGATGGCAGCCGTTGAGATCGCCGGCAGCTTCGCCTACTTCGGCATCTCGGCGAACCTGATCACGTACCTGACGGGTCCCCTGGGGCAGTCCAACGCCTCCGCCGCCGCCTCCGTCAACGCCTGGTCGGGGACGGCAAGCCTCATGCCACTGCTCGGCGCCTTCCTCGCAGACGCCTACCTGGGAAGATACAGATCAATCATCATCGCTTGCTCACTCTACGTCCTGGTATCTATCTACTCGTTTGGATCTCTCTCCTTTCTCTCTCGTCGATCACGATCGGGATGGCATCCTCTGGCAGGGGTATGGCATGCTGACTCTGTCGGCGACGGTGCCGGCGCTGCGGCCGTCGCACCTGCCCTGCAGGGACGACGGCGGCTCGAGGTCATCATCATGCGAGCCGGAGCCTGGGTGGGCGCAGGTGGCGTTCTTCTACGTGTCCCTGTACCTGATCGCCGTGGCGCAGGGCGCGGACAAGCCGTGCGGCCTCGCCTTCGCCGCCGACCAGTTCGACGCGGAGCACGACCCAAAGGAGCGCGCCTCCCGCGGGTCCCTCTTCAACTGGTGGTTCTTCTGCATGGCGATGGGCATCTCGGTGGCGGTGGCGGTGGTGGGCTACATCCAGGAGACCGTCGGCTGGGGCGTCGGGTTCGGAGTGCCGTGCGCCATCGTGGTCGCCGCATTCACCGTCTTCCTGCTCGGAACGCCCACATACCGACTGCCAGCCGCCCACGTACGACGACGACGAGCACCACAAGAGCATGCTCGGTGCGTGCTGCGCCTGCTGCCCATCTGGGCCACCAGCCTGGCGTACGGCGTGGCGTACGCGCAGATCATGACGCTCTTCAACAAGCAGGGCCGCACCCTGGACCGGCGCATCGGGCAGTCGCTGGAGCTGGAGCTGCCTCCCGCCGCGCTGCAGGCCCTGGGCCCCGCCAGCATCCTCCTCTTCGTCCCCGTCTACGACCGCGCCCTGGTGCCGGCGCTCCGCTGGGCCACGGGCAACCCGTCCGGGCTCACCATGCTGCAGCGCGTCGGCGCGGGCATGGCCACGTCCCTGGCGGCGATCTCCGTGGCGGCGCTGGTGGAGGCGCGGCGGCTGGCCACGGCGCGGGAGCACGGGCTGGTGGACGAGCCGGGCGCCACGGTGCCCATGAGCTGGGCCTGGCTGGTGCCGCAGTACGCCATGATGGGGGTGGCCGACGTGCTGGCCGTGGTGGGCCTGCAGGAGCTCTTCTACGACCAGATGCCCGACGGGCTCCGCAGCCTGGGCCTGGCGCTCTACCTCAGCGTCATGGGCATCGGAGGATTCATCAGCAGCCTCCTCATCTCCCTCGTCGACGCCGTCACCTCCAGAACCACCGCCGGCAGCTGGTTCGCCGACAACCTCAACCGCGCCCACCTCGACTACTTCTACTGCCTGCTGGCCGGGCTCAGCGCCATCCAGCTCGCGCTCTTCCTCTACTTTGCAAAATCATACGTCTACAACCACCACCCACGTACAATAATATTGATTTAAATCCAGATTCAGGTTGGCGATCAATTGGATTATTCTACTTAATATTTATTATTATTACTGTATGCATTACTAAGCTATATAGTAAGTAGTGTGCGCGCACAGCTAAGCTAGCTAATGACACCTACCATCGTACTTGTATATTTGATACGATGATGATCTCGCGGCTTCAATTCGTTCAATCCAATTAAAATCGCACCAGGGTGGCTGCTGTCTTTCTTGTCATCTCAACGATCGTTTTAATTTCACAAAAAAAAATGATCGAATTAAAATCTTTTGTTGCCGTGGGTCCCACTGGGCAGCCGATTGAAATGGATGTTGAGCATATCCGGCCACGAGGTTGCTCGATGGCATTTGGTAACACCACGTACAGTATCATCCAATATTCCAATATATAAAAAAAAGCGAGACAAGCAGGTGGGCCAGAACGGATAGCCCCGTCAGGCGTCGGCACTCCAATCCCGTCGACAGCCAACAACTCCCTCCTCTCCCCCCTTCCCCGGTTTCTTCGCCCGCCCGCCGCCGCCGCCTCCTGCTCTCCCCATCCGTCGCACCAAGGCAGCCCCTCGTCACATGGAAGCCGACGTCCCCATTGCCAAGGCTACCCCAAGGTCCGTATCCGCACCAGTTCCACTTCTTTCTCCCTTTCCACCATCAGCTGCCTGGTCAAAATCTGTCAAAGATTCGGGGCTCAATTTTCTTGCTCTACTACTGCTTCTGCTTCACTACTGTTTGTGATTCTCTCACGGGCACGGGTCTTTTGATTGGCTACTGCAGTGCTTCCTATCGAGATTAGATGCGCTGCGCTTCTGGATCCTCGGATTCGAGATGCGTTTGCTAGCTTTATGTCGTTCGTGGCCATATTTGTTCAGCACAATCTCCCCTCCCTCTGTGCCGAGAAACGCCTTTAGTAGTACGCTTTATCTATCTTCCCGAGTCCGACTGTCATCATCTAGTATTCTAATGCTTATAGTAGTACGCTTGATTGCTGGTTGATGACATAACCACCATGTCTCCCGTACCACTTGCTTCTTTCCTGTCAAAATTCAATTTCCTAGGGTAGGGATGGCCATCTTCGCTTGCTTCATAACCATAGGCTGCAGAAGCTTCTCTCCTGGGCCGCACTTTTGTTAGATAGACTAGCTCTTGCATTGCCAATTGTGGAAAGTGAAATTTATAGAATATTTTCCTTCATTCTAATATATTGGAAAATTAAACCTTCCTAGCTTCTATTCAAAACCCCTTCTCGTTTCTGTGTAATGTCACAAATAAAACCTCCAAAAGAATCTCAACAAATCTGGTTTCCTTTGCCAGAAAGGTTAGCTCATTGCTGCTTTGTGGACTGCAGGTACCAACCGGGTGTTAGCCATTAGCTCCACTCGGAGACACCAATCCACTTTTCCAAGTATTAAGCTGCCTTTCTCTCGCTTCTGTGCTTGTAGTTCACTAAAAGAAGCGCTGACTTTGACATTTCCCCTAGGGCTTTGGCCTTTGGGGACTGCCAAGATGAAGAGGAGGTTTCTCTTTTTCTGTGTGATGGTGGCCTGTCTAATGGCTCAGCTGGCATCTGCCAATGTCGTGCTAATGGGGAATAATCTGACCTTGTCATTTGATGACATTGAGGCAAGCTTTGGTAAGTCCTGCACGGCTTACAATCATTTAAGTTTGACAAATTACCAATTGCTAGTGTTGAATGCCACTTCATTTGGTTGCATGACTTGCCTCTATCCTCAATCTTGGTGTTATCTTTTGATATCTTTGTTACACCCTGCTGATTTGTTTTTTCTGGCTGTTGTATTTTGCTTCTCTATTACGGTTTGGTTTTATTCTTGTCGTCATGTTTCTTTTTCACCTTAATTATACTGTATTTTCCTCGAGGATTTGAAAATGTCATTTCTATTGGCTTGCAGCTCCAGGAGTGAAAGCGTCAGGAGTTAATGGCATAGTTTATACTGCTGAACCCTTAAATGCCTGCAGCCCATTAACAATCAAAGCATTTGAGGGCCCGCCGCCTCCCTTTGCATTGATTATAAGAGGTGGATGCACATTTGATGAGAAAGTAAAAAATGCACAGGATGCTGGATACAAAGCTGCAATTGTATATGACAATGAAAATAGTGGGGTTCTGGTTTCAAGTAATTTACCTTCTCACTCCTACTTGTGCCTTCTCGATTTTCTTAGTGCCATTTGTGTCGCTGCATAATGCTATTTATTTATAGCATTGCAAATACGCATTTGTGTCTTCTATTTTGCCTCTCCATGTTTACCTGTAGATAGAGATGCACTAAGCAATTAGAGGCAACTGATGCACAAGCAAATGCTTCAGTTCTCCTTTCCAAAAAAATGAGTCAAGCGGATGTTTTACGCTGATCATATACTCAAATAAATACAACAAAAGTTAACTTGATAACTGGATGCACTTTCATTCCACTAATTTATGTTGACGATTGATCGCATATTACCTTCTCTATCTAACTAGAAATGTTACAGTGGCTGGGAGCTCAAGTGGTATTCATATATATGCTGTGTTCGTATCGAAGGCCTCTGGAGAGGTGTTGAAGAAATTTTCAGGCCATACTGATGTAGAGGTGTGGATACTACCCGCATTTGAGAACTCAGCCTGGTCGATCATGGCAATCTCATTCATATCACTACTGGCCATGTCTGCTGTACTAGCTACGTGTTTCTTTGTGAGAAGGCATCGAGTAAGGAGGGACCACCCTAGAAATCTGGAAGCTCGAGAATTCCATGGAATGAGCAGTCAGTTAGTTAAGGCGATGCCAAGTCTTATTTTCACAAAAGTGCAAGAAGATAACTGCACATCGTCAATGTGTGCCATTTGCTTGGAAGACTACAATGTTGGAGAGAAGCTCAGAGTGCTGCCCTGCCGTCACAGTATGTTTGTCTGACTTTTGAACACTACTCTTTTTTTTTGTGGGGGGGGGGGGGGGGGTACCATAATAGCATGACTGTTAGAGGCTACCACATCCAATAGATCTGCTATGCCATACTTTTCACTCTTTAGTTTTTGGGAGCAAAAAACCAAAGAAACAAAGATTTGTATGAAACCCAACAAGAACTAGAACCAAAACAGAAAGTACAAATATAAAAAAAGTAGGAGCAAAAGCTATGTCGTGTAACAACCAAGCCTGTAATTTGTATGACTGAATGAAGCATGCCTTTGTATAAAATCAGCTATGCAAAAAATGTGATGTCTAAAGTAGTGATTGTGATAATTTTGTCTATTGCCTTGCAGAGTTCCATGCATCTTGTGTGGACTTGTGGCTAACCTCTTGGAGAACATTCTGTCCTGTATGCAAGCGAGACGCAAGTAGTGGAGTATCAGAACTTCCTGCCACAGAGGCTACCCCGTTACTTTCTTCTGCTCTTCGGTTACCTTCTCAATCATCTTCAACCCGGTTGAGTGTGGCAGCATCCCCTCCGAGACCAATAAGCCGCCGTCCTTCATCTCACTCGGTTTCTCGTGCTTACTCTGTTTCTAGTAACCCCCAGTCTCCCAACCCCTTTAGATCTTACACAAACTCTCCTGGCATCAGTACAAGCAGAAGCTACGCAGAACTTGCAAATATGTCATCTCCCCACCCTCGCATCTCACATTTGTCGTCGACACACTCTCTTGTTGGCAGCCACCTATCGCCACCGATCAGTATAAGGTATTCATCACCCCATGTATCCTACTTTGGGCATGGATCGCCCAGCGTACATGTTGGTTCATCCTATATGTCCAATTCTGGGTATGGATCTTCCAGCTACTACTATCTTGGAGCCTCCAGCCAGCATGGATCATACCTAAGGCGATGCGGAGAATCAGGGCCAAGCTTGTCTACCATGGTCCCTCAATCACCGCAGCAGTTCCAGCTGGGGCATTGTGAGTCTTCGGAGGCAAATGTGGCGGCAGGTGCATCATCAGCTCAGTCCTTGCGGCAATCCTACCTGAGACACTGTGGCGATTCGGATGCCAATTTGTCTGAAATGACTTCAGCTCAGTCTTTGCCTGGATGCTGAGGGACCCGGATGTGTACAAGATATGGCTGAAATGACTTCAGCTCAGTCTTTGCCTGGATGCTGAGGGTCCCGGATGTGTACAAGATATGGCACGGATCTGTGCATAAGAGAAACATGCATAGAAGAGGTTTTTGTTTTGGAGTAGCCAGTTTTCTTGTGCTTGTGTGCATATTACAGGTAACAGGAAGAGTATTTATTTGTATGTAAGATGGTAGGGCGAAACAATTTGTTTGTTTGAATGTCATTATGTGTTCATCTCTTCTTGTATTGAGTGGGGCGTTGGCCAGGCAGGCCGTCGAGGGGCAATCGCGGCCAGTGTAAAGGAAAGCTGGGTGATCGATGATCGATCATGGTATTGAGCATGCCTGTTTTGGGCTTTTGGAAAAAGAGAGCCTGCTTTAGCTTAACCCGATGGAGCCTTTTTGTTTTTGTTGGTACAGTATACTATTGCAATTGGAAGCCAAGTTTATTGAATAATAGAGTGATACAGTAACTAGTTACTTTTTTTATATAGAAAATAAACTAAACTAGTCACTTTTGGTTTTGTCTAAAAGTGACTAGTGGTAGGATAGATAGGGGCAGGCATGCTTCTCCATTTGCATCACAGATTGTTGCAGCAGAGGAAAAGGCGAAAAGCTGATGAAGCAGGCTCTCATCATCCCTTGCTGCCTCCCTTTTCTTCCCTTTCCCTTCGCGGCGACCAAAGGAATCGAGGTCTTCCTTGTTTCTTTCAGAAAAAAAATGCCGCCATTCCCTGCAAAGCTCAATCCACTGTAAAACGAAGTTGATCGTCAGAATATTATTGTTATATCTTAGTATTTCAGCAAGAAAGGTTTTTTAGAGAATATCAGCTATCTACCTTATCAGACAGACTATTATCAGGTGCATCATAGCATATCAATGCTTCCGATCCTGATAATCCGTCCATACGTACTTTCTCCGTATATAATTTAGATGTCGTTTTGATAATGATACGGTCTCTAAAACGTAACTTTAACATCTTATTTTTACAAAAATATTTATGAAAAATAATATATATATACTTTTATAAAAAAATTAAGACAAATTTATTTATATGATTTTTACATTTTCAAACTAAATAATTTAAAAATTATCCGTGATTTATATTCTAATGTTTAACTAAAATTTTGTCTAAATGACATCTCAAACCTATACGAATGAGTAATTAATCATCCCCGTGTAACCCTGTTCGACCGGCGGGTGGCAGGTGGGAGATGCTGGTTTGTGCTGAGAGAAAAATACTGCTGGCTGGCTGGTGGCTGATGCTGATTTGTTCTTAGAGGAAAGTACTGCTGTCTGGTGGCTGATAAGCCAAATAAACATAGGGTCAGAGAGAGACCGTCTCTTTTCAGACCTGCATTCAGATACAGATCGATCAGTTACGACAGTGTTCAACTAGTACCAGGGACTTGTTTAGTTTCCCAACTTGGAGTGTGTAAAGTTGGTAAAATATAATGTAGCGTTACTATAGTATTTCGTTTGTATTTGATAAAATTTGTCCAAACATTGACTAATTAGTCTCAAAACGTTTGTCTCATGAAGTACAACTAAACTATGTAATTAGTTTTTGATTTTATCTACATTTAGTACTTCATGCATATACCGATATTTTGAACTAACAAGAGAAATTTTTTTATATAGTAAATCTGGACCCAAAATCCGAGAACCCGATCCATATGGTACCTAACCTACCCTGCAATGCAATGCCTGAAACAAATGCGGTCAGGTCAGGTCATGCAATGCATGGATGCCGTACTCACAAGATCGGCAGGGATCGGGGCTAGTAAATCAACGGATTTGCATCCACCTTATATTACTAGTTATATTTTTATTACTCGTATGATGATCGGATCGGAGTCTGTATTAGTATTGGGCATGCATGCGTCGTCTAATTGTATTATAGATTTGTGGTGCCACCAGCAACGTATGAATGTATGATTACGAAAGCAAGAGAGGCGATAATTTGTCAAAAAAGAAAAAAAGAGTTGGGCTGGCAATGATCTGGTTACACGTGATCACCATAAGCCTTAATCGGGACACCCTACGCATACGCCCACAATCGGATTTTTTTTAAAGGAAAATAGTAGCTCCACGGGAGATGCTATCGTTTGTTTAAACGAAAATAAGGTAAAAGAATCCCTATAACGCCACGGAAACAAAAACAAATCATGGTCCCTTCTAGTCTAGTAGCTCGCAACGAGTCGCAAGGGTTAGCTTTGCACCTGGCCTCGGAGTCAGTCAGCTCGCAACTAGTCTATGCAACTGGCGGTGGCGAGAGCGGCCATTCGGTAACCAGATATGCGGCTAAAGTTTGTTTCGGGTGCTTTTGTCCAGCGATTGCACCTACCGACCTCGACGTTGCGTGTGACGTCGCGATATCATTTTTGTGCTGGTAAAAAAACGGCACGCAACGTACAATAGAAACGTTAAGAATGTGTTTAGTTGGAAGTCATGACGAGACTAGACGGCGTCATCTCTCTGTCCCAATGACGATCTTATTTAGTGTTTGATTAGAGAGATGGAATAAGCTCAGTTTAGTATTTAGTTACAGTTCTTCCAATCGAACATTGTTTCTCTTCTGTTTTGGAAAAGTAAAGTTTTTCAAGGATGCAAATTGTATTTTTTATCGTTGGATCAATTTAAAATTTAATAAATAAACTACAATTCGTACCCCATAATTAGTTTAAGGGAGCATATCAACATAATTAATTAGCCGACTAGAAAAATACAATTGGATACGCATTTGCATAAAAATAATCGCGACGGATATCGAATTAGAATTCATCACGTATAAAAAAGAACTCTACGTTTAAATTTGGATGGTATACAGTAATAAATGATTAGTTCCTTGTTGTCATAGGATTTTTGAACGAATAGTATAATGGCAATTACAATGATTGTGAAAGGTGGTAAAAGAAAACTTTCGTATGGTATTTGGAGAAAGAAAAAAGATAAGGCCACCACGGAGGAGGAGGAGGACGACGGTGGGATGGTTTGAATGAATGAAGAAGCAAAAATCTCTTATCATGAATATATAGAGGTATATATATATATATAGACATAAATAAATAAATAAAACCAGATTAGTGTTGCGCGTCCACCCCTCTGGTTTTCACTAGTTTGGATTCGGACTTTCGGAGCTCCGCCGATTCCTTCCGCCTCCTCTCCACCTCTCTTCTCTTCTCTCCTCTCCTCCCCCAGCCGCCGCCGCCGCATCATCACCCACCCCACTCCGCCCGCCCCCGGTGATCGTCGATGGCGGCGCCGGCGCTGTGGCAGCCGCAGGAGCAGGGGCTCCGCGAGATCTGCACCCTCCTGGAGGCGCACATCTCCCCCAACTCCGACCAGGCCCGCATCTGGCAGCAGCTCCAGCACTACAGCCAGTTCCCCGACTTCAACAACTACCTCGTTTTCCTCCTCGCCCGCGGAGAGGTGCGCGCCCTTCCTTCCCCCGTCCCCTGTCACCTTCACCTCAATGGCTCCTTCGCTTATTCTGTTCGCCATGCTGCCAGCAAAGCCTAGGGTTTTCCCTGATGCTACTGGAGGGTACAAGCTTGTTGCTTGACTCTATGGATTTCAGGGTCGCGACTGACAGAGTTTAGCTTGAATCGCATGTCTAGTCCAAAATTCATATTGTAGCCCGATGTTTCAGTGGAAACCAGTATGTGATTCCTATTCGTGTATCAAGCTAAAGTTTCAGCGGGGTCCTTACAAGGCTGCCTGCTTATGTAGCATTTCATTTTTCCTTTGGTAGTGTTGTCGGAGGTTAAAAAAGGGCTTAGGCTATGCAAAAAAAATATATGTGCCTGGGAGGTAACAATCTGGTAGCTGGCAAGCTCCATTTCTCCATCTTTTATATTTCTACTGCTTGCCACGATAGTGATTTCTCAAACTCTGGTTAGAGGTACGGACCATAGGAATATATTTTTATGCCTTGAGGGGTTGGAGGGAATGGACATGTTATGCAATTGTCCACAATACAAACCATATGGTAGTGTGATCTAGACTCTTTTTATACTGACAGAAAACACATTCAAGGTGACTGCTACTTGCTTTACCTTTCTGCCTACACTTTTTACTTTGCAATTGCTGAATTTAATTCAACATTTGTTGGCAAATGTAATAAACAGTGATAAGCAAAGAATCTAGTCGACGGGACCATGACGTCCATTTAATCATGGATTCAATGTGGGATGGATATTGTGGATCGTGCGCTTCTCTTGTGTTTTCCCCCTGTTTTCAAAACCCCTTTTATGTTGGAATATCATGTGGACGCAGCCATGCAAGTAGTTCGTAAATTGTCAAACCTAGTCATGGAGCAAGAATTCCCTCATGATATGACTACACTGGTTGGTCCAGCTAGTGTTTTCTTCGTCATAGCTGACATCTGGAACTGTTTGTACCAGGGGAAATCTGTTGAAGTTAGACAGGCTGCTGGCCTTCTACTGAAAAACAATTTGCGAACGACTTTCAGTTCCATGCCATCTTCATCACAGCAGTATATCAAGTCTGAGCTGTTACCATGTATAGGGGCAACCAATAGGGCAATTAGATCCACAGTTGGAACGGTGATCAGTGTACTCTTCCAAATTGTCCGAGTTGCTGGGTGGATTGAATTGTTTCAGGCCCTGCACAAGTGTTTGGACAGTAACGACCTGGATCATATGGAAGGTGCTATGGATGCTATATACAAGGTAATTTGCACTCCTGTCATACTAGAGGTCCTATGCAGTAAAGAAGCATGCTGTAGTGGATCTTGCAATTTGTATGCTCACAATCTTGCTTCTGATGACAGATTTGTGAGGATGTACCAGAAGAGCTCGACGTCGATGTCCCTGGTTTGTCTGAACGACCGATCAATGTATTCATGCCAAGGATACTCCAGGTCTGTATCCAACATCCAATTACTTACCTACACAATTGGCATTTTTGCTTCCGCTCTGTAAATGGTCATATTTTAGGTCTCTGTACACCACTTGCCAATAATTCAGCTAATGAATATTTACGTGATTTCATGCTGACACATGCAGTTTGTTTTTTTTTCCAGTTTTTTCAGTCACCCCATGCAAGTCTTAGAAAGCTAGCATTGGGGTGCATCAATCAGTACATTGTGGTGATGCCCTCTGTAAGAGTCTTTCCCCCATCTTCAACTTATCTTTCCCAGTGCTGTCGACTGATTGTTTGTATTCATACAGGCACTCTATATGTCCATGGATCAGTATCTCCAGGGATTATTCAACCTTGCAAAGGACCCTTCAGCAGACGTTCGGAAACTGGTATTCACCGTAGATTATTACCTATCATGATGCCAACTTATTTGTAAGAGAATTGCACATTATGGCGTGTGTTTGATAGAGAATTACATTGGAATGCATACCAAATGTTATTATTGCATAATTGAAGTAGGATTTGTTTTCTGGCTCCTACCTGATTTGTCCACAAGTGTAAATGCTAATGATGATTGTTCAATTGCACATCTCATCTTGATACCCATGTTTCTTTTGGTAGGTTTGTTCAGCCTGGGTTCAGCTCATTGAAGTGCGGCCATCAATTTTAGAGGTACACTTTGTTTGCTGTGAGTTAGATTTGTTTCCTGCTCTCACCTAATAAATCTTGGCCCATGAATACTGGATCTCACATTGGATATTGAAACTGCAGCCACATCTCAAAAATGTTACCGAATTGATCCTACAAGCTAATAAAGATTCAGATGATGAAGTTGCTCTGGAGGCTTGTGAATTCTGGTACGTTTTCTGTATCTGAGTGTATTAAGGGCTGCACAAAGAACACACCTAGGAATCCTTACAAAAGTATAGAATGCACCTTGGATTCGACATTGACTATCTGAATCTGAGCTGTATTAGTAGTACTAATGGGATGTGTATTATGATGGTGGCCATGCCCCTTATCACAGTTTAATCAACTGATGTTTATAGCTCTTGAATTTCACTATTTTTTCTGCTCATATTTTATTAGTTAAGTGTTAAAATTCAAAACTAAGTCTAAATAACTAATGAAGCTGGGATATTTTCTAAATTCTCTATTAGTGTTCTAACTGTTAAACCTTTCAGGTCCGCATACTGTGATGTCAGCATGCCTCCTGAAGGTTTACGGGAATTCTTGCCACGGTTAATCCCGGTATGTGTCTTTCTCATACTTCAGATTACTGCATCTGTACCTTGGAGCTGGATACGGTTTCTTACGTTTCATATTCCCCCCCAGACTTTGTTGTCGAACATGGTATATGCTGATGATGATGAGTCACTTGCTGATGCTGAGGTGTGGTGATTTTTTAATATGTTTCATGTTTGTTCAGTGGGTCATCAGTGGCAATGGCATATTCTGATAAACACTACATATATATTTCTTTTTCAGGAAGACGAATCCTTTCCAGACAGGGACCAGGTTGGTTATGATCTTTTTGGGCAATATTCATAACTGATAATGGCCTAATTTTAATGAGATCTAATATTAAGGAGGGGGGGGGGGGGGGGGTTACACTAGCAATGCATTGGCCAAGCTGACTCTAGTTCCAGGCCATTCTCTTGCTGTATTTTACCTAATAGGAAAGCCTACTAACCTTGCAGTTGTGTACTGCTGAACTGTAAACGCATATAGCAATAGCAATTAACAAATTGGGGACTTATCAGTAGTTGAAAATTTGGAAGTCAATTATCACTAGTACAAAGAATAATGGGAGCCTCTTGTAATATGCAAGTGTTGCAGATGTGGGCTGACTGAGTGTACGCCTTTAAGTTTTTCGACATTTATGTGCTCTTTGTTTTCTTGCTGTGAATGAGATGTAGACAATGTGCAACAGGATTTAAAGCCCCGCTTCCATGCCTCTCGATTGCATGGATCAGAAACTGGAGAAGACGATGTGAGTTGAAAATTCTCTCCTTTTAAGCCATTTGATTTTGATGGCTATTGTTGTTAAAAAAAGATTTGGATGGCTATTGCCATCCTTGATCGCCTCATCAATTCAAATTTTTGAAAAAAAATACTGGCGATTTGAACAGGATGATGATGATGCCGTTAATGTCTGGAACTTGCGGAAGTGTAGTGCTGCTGGGTTGGATGTCCTCTCTAATGTGTTTGGCGACAGCATCCTTCCAACTTTAATGCCTTTGATTGAGGTACCTTGTACTCAATGTAGTTCAGTAATGGTGGTTTCTGTTGAAACAATTACTCAAATGGCCTGAATTGAGCCTTGCACGGCTTTTGGAAAAGCATGGGGGTTTATGTTTTAACCCTATTGACCAGGCTTTGTGTTTATTTGAAAAACAATGTGAAAACCTGCCAAAGTCACTGAAAACTGTTATTAGTAGCATTAACTAGCATGGCAGGAAAGCCCTAAAAGCCACTACTGAAAGTTGTTTTGTCATCAAAAGCGCAACCTTACTGTAAACCAGTTGTTGTCTGTCCTTAGAAACATGCGTCTTTTGGTTAAAACTACATTTTCTGTAATTTGCAGCAAAATTTGGCTCGAACAGATGATGATTCTTGGAAGGAGAGAGAGACTTCAGTTTTGTCTCTTGGTGCTATAGCAGAGGGGTGCATTGCTGGTTTATATCCCCACCTTCCTCAGGTATTTTTTCATGAGTAATGGATAATTGTGGCTATGTTCATAATTTCTTTTCTTTTATGGTATAAATGAGTAAATATCTCATTGTGGCAGCTGACTATATGTTTAATCCTCTTGATACCATCATGTAATGCAAGTATAGCATTTCTTATATTTTATTTCTGAAGGCAATTATATATATTAAATGCTTGATTATTCTATGAGCCCTTGAACATAGCTATAAAATTGTTATAATATGTAGCGATCTTAAAATTCCTATTGCCGGAGCATGCTATTGTTGCAATCCTAGTGTTAACAGGATAAATCTAACTCAAAATATTCATCTCACTCAATTATTTTTATTAGATTTTTTAGCCACTGCCACTATGGACTAAGCTTTTTTCTCATCTTCTGCTGTATATTTATGCTCCATATGTTGTACATTGTATAAATATCGTGATCGAAATGCAGATTGTTGCCTTCCTGATCCCGCTTCTTGATGATAAGTTTCCTCTTATACGGAGTATTACATGCTGGACCCTCTCTCGATACAGCAAATTCATTATTCAGGTAATAGGGCTTTATTTTTTCCTGATACTATTCTTATTCCTGCCATTCTGGTTTCTCCAAAAGTTCATTCTGTTCAAATCATGTTTTTGGAATGCCGAGTAGACATTTAAGCATCATCTTTTTTGGAAAGGGTCATTTTTGCATCATCTTTATTATACAGTTATGGTTCTTATTGAACTGTTCTTTTCTCCAACACAGAGCCTTGATCATCCAAATGGGCGTGAACAATTTGATAAGATTCTCATGGGATTGCTCAGAAGGATATTGGATACTAACAAAAAAGTGCAAGAGGCTGCTTGTTCGGCATTTGCAACTCTTGAAGAGGTTATTTGCATATCTTAGAATGCTTTCCTGTTTTCAGGAAGTTGCATAGGAATTAATATTATGCTTGCAAGTAACTCTGCAGTACCTCATGTGTACATAATGCTTTTCTGTGTCCAGGAAGCTGCAGAAGAATTAGTACCACACTTGGAAGTAATTTTGCAGCACCTCATGTGTGCCTATGGAAAATACCAGGTTATTCAAATTTAAATAATCTTACTTTGTAAATGCACTCAGCTCCTCATATTCAACCACTGCTTTCTCAGCTCCTCATAATCTGATTTCTAGTTTAATAATGCGTTGCTTCTGAGCAGAGACGAAATCTCCGGATACTCTATGACGCCCTTGGTACTCTTGCTGATGCTGTCGGAGCAGAACTAAATCAGGTGCCAACATTTTCCATCAATTATTCTTTGGTTTCTTCTTTATATATCATCCGTTAGTTCGTTTCTTTCACACCCTTTGCTGACATGTTATCTTGTATGCCGATTCCTAGTTAAGTACTAATTCTTCTAAGATGCTATGCAGGCGAAATATCTAGATATATTTATGCCGCCTTTAATCACGAAGTGGCAGCAACTCCAAAATTCTGACAAAGATCTATTCCCGCTCCTTGAGTGCTTCACATCTATTGCACAGGTACTGTTATTTTATTCTGTTCAAACTGCAAATCATTTATATAGTTCTGAACACACCTTATCTTATGGTGTTATAATTTCTTTTGTGACTATCTTGGTTATCAATTTAGCAATGTAAATAAATCATCCTGATGAAAATGATAGTCTTTCTAGCGTTCTTGAAGGTTTAATTTGATTGTAACAATTTGGAATAGGATCTGCTTTTATTTGCCTATCTTGGTGTCAAACTAGAAGAATGTAAATGATTAGAACACTACCTAGCAACTATAATGTGGATTTTTTTTCCTGAGCTATTCCTGAGATGCTCATATACAATATTGAGACTTCAATGCCTTATATTTGACTTTTCAGGCATTGGGACCAGGATTTGCTCCATTTGCAGAACCAGTGTTTCAAAGGTGCATCAGTCTTATCCAATCCCAACAATTGGCAAAGGTCTGTCCAATCTTTGCCTTCTATGATGCATATCTATTGCCATCAAATTTCTTCTGGGAGATCCTATTTACATATTATAGTCATGCTCTGTGATTTATTCATCTCACCCAAGTGTTCACCTTTTCCATGCAAAGTTCATTGTCACAATTATTTAGGTTGTTGTGAGACCTGAACAATGATGGTTTCCTTTCCATTTCAACTACGGTTTCACTGTACAAGTGCACTTTCCAAATGATCTGCTTGCTGTGAATATCAAATTTCTATATAAAGTAGACCATGCAGTAGCTAATTAGAAGGTTAACACTAACTTCTCAATTTACCTCTTGATATCATGTTAGAGAAACTGTCCATTCATGCAAACACATTGTTCTACCTGTTTCAGAGAAATGGTGAAACCGATTATAATGTGTCTTCATTGACACTTCCATGGTTTGTGGAAGGAATTAAATGTTGACCTTAGTAGTTATGTGTCCTATGAACTGTTTCAATATATTTTCGTCACTCATAAGCACATAAATGGTTTTCACCAGTGTAACGTGTTGTATGAGTACCCTAGATCTACGCAACCTGAATAAAAACCAATATGATAAGCTACAAGGTCTGGTTACATATGTGAACTCATACAATTATATGTTTCTGGATCCCCTTCCAATATGCAGATTGATCCTGCTGCAGCTGGTGCGTTGTATGATAGAGAATTCATTGTCTGCTCGCTGGATCTACTGTCAGGACTTGCAGAAGGTCTTGGTGCCGGTATTGAAAGTCTTGTAAGTTCTTCTCATTTTAGACAACCACACTGCTCGCACACCCACATGGTTGCGTCCTAGCACACGTCTAAACTAGACTAGAGGCCTAGGCATGTAATAATGGACCCACATGTGCATGCATACTATTTCTACCTGGAAATTGAGGAATGGTGAGCACTCAGACCTTAGTGGTATGTATCCTAAAACACTGAGGCTACACACTGTTCTCTCTTTAGGTTTTATACACACACACACACGGATATCTTCATTCCCTTTGAACTTATGAATGTCAGACAGTGCGTTTATTGCACCAACATCTATTGTATTATTACCATTTTCTTTTGTTTTTTTGGGGGTGGGGAATCAGTTTTATCTGTATGGCTTCTCTGGCCTTGAGGTCTCACCTCTCATCAGGATGGCTGATTTTTTTTTGTCCCCTCGGAATGAGCTAGTTCCACTTGTTTGGTTGGCTGTACTGATTAATGTCATATGGTAAAGTCTGAGTTAAGCGCTGATGTTTGTCCAGTGTCCATGATCCTTTGATTTGTGACGTAATGAAGATTGGATAAAAAGCAGAATTCAACTATGAAATTTATGTTAAGCGGTATGCCTTTTTAGATGAAAACAGTTAGGGAAATTCCTACTGCGTGCTGCGGTATTGTATATAAATATGGGAAGAACAGATAAACTATGCATAGCCTGTACAGGCAAATGAAGAGGAGAAACAGAAAGAGTCCTATACAAGAGTTAAACCTAGCAGAAAGGGAGATCTCTAGCTGATCTTTTGTTTTATGCAATTGTGGTAAATCTTCATTAGGAAAACCCATCTGGTGGTCTGATTTGTAGAAAAATGAGGCAGTTCCTTTGTTTCCCAATGCTGCAAGTGGCAATGATAAAAACCTCCAGGTTATGCTTGAAAATCATCAGCTTTCTGCATCATGGGGGGGGGGGGGGGAGGGAGCTGGTTGTCCCAATGAATACAATGAATACTATCTGTCATTAGGGCCTATGTGATGGATGGGAGAAAGGTGCACTCAGCACTGAAGCTCCCTAGGGAGCGTAAAGTCACACAGTACTGTCCAGGTGAATAGTACCACACATTCCTGTAATCCTGTTCAGACCTGGCCCAGGGTGGGTATACATTAGAGATTAGGGTTTTGATTGAGTTGTTTTCTTTTTGCTTAATTTAAGACATGAAATTCTTAAAGGTCAAGGCATCTCATCTATATAAGGTTGGGCTTGTACCTGCTCTTATTGAGCAAGAAATGGGTGAAAGTTCCTTGTATCTCCTTGGCCTTTCAGTGCAGCAGGCCGGTATGGTCGTGCTACATGGGTTCAGGGCCAGATAAAGTGTGCCCATGGCACTATCACCTTTTTAAAGGATAATTATTTTGAATATTGCCTGTCGTCTGTTTGTTGATTAGATACTTCAAATTAGTACAAAATCAGCAGCAGTTTGATATATGCATCTCTATTTTGTTGTAGGTTGCACAGAGCAATTTGAGAGATCTACTTTTGCAGTGCTGCATGGATGAGGCAGCTGATGTTCGACAAAGTGCTCTTGCCCTTCTAGGAGACCTTTCTAGGGTTGACTACAAAACACCATAGTTGATATATTGAGATAATTTTTCACCTTATTAAATATTTTATTTACATCTTTGTTGTAATAGGTTTGCCCCATACATTTGCATCCACGCCTTCAAGAATTCCTCACAGTTGCAGCAAAGCAACTGGTAAGCATATTCTATGTGGTGGTCTATTTGGTGTCGTTACTATCATTATCTTGATTCCACACACATAACTCTGCTGCAGAGCCCTCAATCCGTGAAGGATGCTGTATCAGTAGCTAACAATGCTTGTTGGGCTATTGGAGAATTAGCAATCAAGGTTAGTGTGTACTTTATACCTTTTGGCTTAACCTTTTGTTTTTTTACTGCTACTATAAAATTCAAACTGTTTGGCATGGGTTTCGTTTCCTCTTGGTACGTCACTTATAGGTTGCTGTGCGCTGGCCCGCCACAGGGCTCATTTCCTTGTGTGCTCTTAGTAATGTTACTAGTGCTCATTGGCACTTGTGAAATTCCATACACATATGTGACTGATTTTTCGTTTTCAGATTGGGAAGGAAATCGAACCTGTGGTGATCACTGTTGTTTCTTGCCTTGTTCCGATTCTAAAATCTCCAGAGGTGAATGATTTTTTAAGGTCTCTTGTATCGTGTTTTGGTGTTAGATTTCAACTAAATGGCTTCTCGCATTGTGACAGGGTTTGAACAAATCACTTATCGAGAATAGCGCAATCACTCTTGGGAGGCTTAGCTGGGTCTGTCCGGACATCATGGCCCCTCATATGGACCATTTCATGCAAGCTTGGTGCGGTGCTTTGTGCATGTAAGTAGCCTTTTTCTGGAGTTTTTGTAGTACAACTAAAGAGTTTTAGAAGGAAGGGATGGTTTTAGAGTGTTTATCTATGCTTTGTTGCATGAGGTATGAAACTTGTTTGTTGGTCTAATCCAGGATCAGAGATGATTTTGAGAAAGAGGACGCGTTTCATGGACTGTGTGCAATGGTACATCCACGCCTCCTGGTTATGGTTGCATTCTCTCTATCTGTGGTGGATTTTATTCTGAAATACTCTTTGGGTCTCCCATACCAGGTGGCAGCAAATCCTTCAGGAGCTGTGGGTTCACTAGCTTACATCTGCCAGGCCTGTGCAAGTTGGACTGTGAGTAGTGATTCTTATTAGATCTTGGATCTTTTTTTTAATCACCTGTAACTAGCAATATTGGAAGCAACGTGTGGTCATTTGATGTGTGGACATACAGGAGATAAAAAGTGAAGGACTTAACAGCGAGGTGTGCCAGATTCTGAATGGCTACAAGCAGGTAAAGCTGGTCTCTCCTTTGCAGTTGCACTATGTATGTGAGGATGAGATAATTAAACTGACTTGTGGGAATTGGTTTTGGTGTAGCTGCTTGGAAGCAGTGGGTGGGAGCAGTGCATGGCCACCCTAGAACCAGCTGTTGTGCAGAGATTAGCCCGATACGGAGTATGATGGCAATTGAGCTCTTTGTGGTTTATTCACTGCAAACCGGAATGAATGAATTATCATAGCAGAGACAGGGGATGAGCAGAAAGGGCCACGATACTGGATGATTGGGCAAAGCCTAGAGTGAGTGAGTCTGTCTGTCTGTCTGAGGGGTCCGTCGTCGAGTGTGTGTGTGTGTGACGATGAATTTTACATGTATTGCCCGGTTGGTTGGTTGGTTGGTACTCCATTGTATACTACTACTAGATGGTTGGTGCACAGCACAGCATTTCCACAGGAGAGCGAACGAGCGAGCGAGATGGACATAGTACTTATAGTGGTAAAAAAATATTACCTACCACGACAGGACGGGGATGCTCTGAGATTTGTATTGTTTGGTTGGTCGGTCTAGTCAGTGGACTTGGTTTTGTTTTTTTGTCATTCCACTGGCAAACGCTCTTCCTCCGCCCCCGGCAACATTGGAAACACAAAAGGTTTTGTAGCGTGTAATGTTTTTTTTCCCTTGGTTTGTTTAGGTGTAGGGATTGTTCTATTGGTCTTGTTGACAGAAAGGGTTGTATCAATTCATTGCCCCATAATAAAAGATGGCAAAATTTGCTACCAAAATGATGTTGGTTTGTTGAGGGACATTGTTGTGCACACTGCACTATATGCGCTGAAGATAGCTATTCTGTGCGAATTTGATTGCAGCCGAGGAGCTTAGCTTGGGGCAGCGACACGCCCTGTTCAGGGGGCTGCTAATCCAAACGAACAGGACGAAATAGGTTGGGTGGGTGGAGCCACAGAAGATCCCGGTGCGGCGTCAGCCAAAGCAACGAGCAGATAAAAGGAAAGGCAGCTTCGGGGGAACCAAGCCTTATCCCTCGACGATCTCCTTCCTTCTTCCTCCCCAAGGGGATAGGCCAGGGTGGTTTCGAGGAGCGACAAGAGAGAGAATGCTGCTGAGCTCCCCCTTCGTCTCCCCGGCGCTGCAGCTGCCGGCGCCGCTGCAGCTGCAGGCCCGTCGACCGGCGGGGCTCTTCCGGATCGAGGCGGCGAAGCAGCTGACGGGTCGGGTGGTGACGACCAAGGCGGACAAGACGGTGGGGGTGGAGGTGGTGCGCCTGGCGCCGCACCCCAAGTACAAGCGGCGGGAGCGCATCAAGAAGAAGTACCAGGCCCACGACCCGGGCAACCAGTTCAAGGTCGGCGACGTCGTCGAGCTCCAACGCTCCCGCCCCATCTCCAAGACCAAGCACTTCATCGCCATCCCGCTGCCGCCCCGCGACACCCGCCGCAAGTCTCAGCTCCTCCCGCCGCTCCAGTCGCAGCAGACCGACGACCAGGCCCCGTCCTCCACACCAGCAGCAGAGTGACACACCCCTTCCTCGTTCCTCCTCCTTCAATGCCATTGCCTTTCTTTCTAGTTGCTGTATAATGGGTGCAGCATATGTCTGCATCTGCAATCCCTTGTATTTGAATCCTTGCTAGTTTTATTTTCTCTTCAAGGAAACATGTATGTGTACTTTACTTATGGTCTACCGAGAGAACATGTAAACCTGATTCTACATGCCTTTTCTTCTTCATTAGGACTCATACACGTAGGGAGGCAGGGAGCCAAGGAACACCAATTGCATCGCATGCCACGGAACATTGACGTCACGGATATATCAATCTTATGTATAAACACCGCACATCCTTCTAGTTCTAGAGAGATGGGAAAATTGATGCATCTCAAATCACTTTAGTTGGCATGTTCTCTAGACTAGGAATCATCGTGTTTCCACCACCACAGCCCACATTCCATTCCGTGGTGCCTCCAACAAAGGTGATATGTAGGTGTGATTACAACGCAAGCAACGTTTTTCTATCCGCGACAGCCATCGGTATTTTTCTCTCAACGGAAATCAGCACCGGCCACTGGTCAGCCGAATGGGTTGCAATTTTCCCACCAAATACTACGGCATTGGGCATTCTATTTTGAATCATTGCCTCTTGCACCAGCTGCCTACACAAGTACATACTAGATACGTAGTAAAGCCTGAGTAAAGTGGACTTGCATCTGAGATGTTTCGACCATTTCATATAGCTATGTTCTATTTGTAGGAATAAAATAGGGGGCCTGCCGACGACCAATTCTCTGCCGCCGCCGCTGCTCCCCAGGCTTCTATCCTCTGATTATCAGTTTTGCCACCTCAAGCACCATCACTCCTGGTCCTGGTACAGAGTGTAGAGGGGTCAACTCTCTTCCCGAATAAATAATTCATTAAATGATAAATAAGCCCGTGGCTATGAACCGCCTGTAAGTGCAATGCCATTTGGGATTCTTGTGGCCTTAACCCAAATATCAAACAACCCTGCATATGGCAAAATAAACTTTCCGAGTAGGCAGGGAAAGAGGGGATACAATAAAACCTTAGCAAAATATAGTGGTTAAGGGCTCACTTTATATCATCCCAACGGGCCTGGATCAAGACGGAATTGCATACTTCCTCTATTTGCAACTTGCAAGCAATATCTACTCAGGTCGTGCTGCATATGCAAGGCAATTCTGTTTCAGAATCAGACTGACCACACATAATCACCATATCGCAGGAGAGCACTCCATCAGGGGAGAGAGTTTTAGCATGGCGCCCATAACTTTCAATCTCTCGATGCAGAACAGATTTAGACCATTCCATAGTTTCTTCGCCTTCAGCTTTATCGTGCTCTATACAATTCATCCAAATTATTGGATGTGTGTCTCATGTGATCAATTTCCGAACAGTCTGATGAAAACTTACTGCAACAGGAGCCATAGTTAGTTATCTTACATTATACCTTAAAAAATGCTGTTGTTTAAGCCAAGGCTATAAAGAATGCTTAGACAAAATACAGTTGAGAACAGCATAGACCAAACCTCTACAAATTAGAGCTGGTGAATTACTATTACAGTGCAGCCAATCTGGTCTTCTGACAGGCCAGTCATGTCAATTGGTTTCAGCTTCATCACTCTGAACTTAGTAACATTTAGGTGTTATCGTCACATGTACCATTCAAATAATGTTTGACTGGTTAATGAGTGGCTGACAGATGTCCTCCAGGAGACATTGAACTCTATAACTTCATTATCAGTATATGTGCCCGCTGTTGCTTGAACATGGGTCCAAGGAAAAGCGAACAGCTTAGCTATGCTGACATGGTTGAATGATATTTTGATTAACTAGGTCGCATGTTATGAAGGAACAGATTGAAGGCTATTGAAGGTATAGCCCTGATGCAGAGTAAAAGGATTCAGGTATACTTGAGGGGGTACATTCTTTTATGTAGTGCAAGCCACTCATTAGATGATATGCTAATAGCTTTCGTATCAGCCTTTCACATATGAAATCAGCAGGAAAGATTCTAAGAATATTCTGGAGGTAATGCTTGGCGTGATCTAATGGCCAATATGAATCAAATCCAAACTAAATCCGTACTTAAAATTTAGACTTGAGGAAATAAATAATAAAGAAAAAAGAGTTAAGTTGCAATCCGCATAACTACCAAAAACTTCCAAAAAACAAAAAGATCACAGACAAACTTCTACAGGTACCAAAAGTGGCAAAAGATGCTGTACAGAATATTGCCAAAGATTTGCAAATACCTTGAAAGTGATGACCGCATAGACCAGCAAGCTTTTTGTATGGTTTTGCTGCTACATTGAGCTGAGCCATCTGGGAAGATAAAATTGGCCAGCACAAAGCGACCAGTATCCATGGAGAGCCTGAGCCCAGATATTTAGTGCCTACGAATATCGCACTTCCCCAGCAGCTAACTGCAGAACATAATAAAGGAATAAGCTATCCTTTTTTTCTCGACGAACTTTATAAAAAAATTCGACGAACGGAATAAGCTGTCCCTACTATGCACAAATCTTCAGCAAAACTTGAGGAGAAACATAAGAGCAGCAATATTAGCTAAAGCAGCAGTAATTGTTTATTCAAACAACAACAACATAGCCTTTCAGTCCCAAGCAATTTGGGGTAGGCTTAATATTTTATCCATAGACTGTTAAAATTATAAATGGATCTGTCCGGGTGATCTGGTGTTTTGTCTCTATTTGTGCGTGTGTCTGAGTGTGTCTATGTATGGCTCTTCTTCTTCTATTAATACAATGATGCGCAGCTCTCCTGCGTATTCGAGAAAAATAAAATTATAAATGGACTGCATGCATGGGCAAACCTCACATAAGTTACCAGTAAATTAGTACGGCTAAAATGGAATATATGAAATTGCAAAGCTCAAAAATGTATACAGGTAAATGGCTATAGTGGAAATTGATATGCATGTGCAACCATTGGACCATAATATTTGATAGGATGTTTGCCCTTTTCTTTTAAATGATAAAAGAAAAGGCTTAAAGTCTCATAGAGTTGATGGATCAAACCCTAGTAGACTGAAACCATGCTGCTAAACCACATTCATGTTTCCGTGTACTGAATGGACCACTCACTGAAACTGCAGCTTTAAAATCTGTCCCAGACAAGTCAAGGTCATGGAGTTCAAAATGGTCCCTTGATTTCCCATTAGGCAATGCATAAACTTCATGTCCACCCTCTTGCTCACCTGTGTAGTTTCAAAAAAAATTATAGGCACACAAACAAATGGAAGGAGTACATGATACAAAAAATGTCCAAATTCATAAACCCAAAGGGACAATGGTGACTGGAAAGCAGGAAGATAATTAACCTGGTTTTGTAGCCATATTAAATCCATCCAATCTCTTTGTTAGTAAGGATGTTCCAGGAAACAACATTAAGTTCACATTATGGAGTTGTTTCCTTTCGGAATCTTCGATAGGTTTGAAGCCAAATCCTGACACCCATGTGCTAACCAACTCCGGGATGGCCGAAAGGACCAACATCTTAACATTAAATGATCTCAACATCTGCGGCATAAGAGGAAGGGGGGAAATCACATGGTCATATGTAGATAAAAGCTATTACTAATAACATACAAAAGAATATCGAATCCACAAGGAACTTTTCGGTTTTACTACAATATGTATCAGCAAAGAATGGAGCCGTAAGTATTTAGATGGAAGACAATCATATCTTAATATCTATACACAGTTGAATTCCTACGAAAGAAAGTTATTGTGATACACGATGATGAGAAGCCATAACTTGTTTTGTTATCGCAGTTTTGTCTGTTTTCCTATTCCAGTGTACCTTTTCAATGATGTTCATTAGTATACGGCACATCCCTTGGCGTCGATAGTCTACAGAAGTAGCGATAAAAGGCAGCTCAGCGGCTTTAGTTCCATGTACTCTGCATGATAAAGAAAGAAATATTTCTTTAGTATATTAGCAACGAAAATGGAAACAACAAACTGCCATCTTTATTATTACTGTTTATGGTTATTTCCCATCATATTATTTTCAAATATGTTAAAAATTTTCCAATACCTAACATTTCATAAGCTGAAAATAAGAAATTAAACTGATAAAGGCACAAAAGCAGTTAATGTCTTGATGACAAGCAAAGAACATTTCAGACAGCAAAGAAAATCCAGCGTCGAACAAAGAACTGGTTGACAAAAAGAACTTACCTGATAGAAGCCACACATAAAATTTCATCACCTTTCTCCAGGATTACAGTATAGAATCCCTGATAATCCACACGAGCAAACTTCGATCTGGTAAGAAGTTTTCAACATCAGTAAACTTTGAAATTGCTCAGTACAATTATCAGTACAGATTCAAATGTTCTCTGTAATATAGAAATTAACCCATATCAATTGAAGTACATTTAAGAAGATTCATAATAAAACTAGCTAAACAATTAGCTGATTAACTGAACATTCCAGAAACTGTATCTTATGTACTTTAGAATGCCAGCAATTTTGTCAATTTGATCTTCCAGTAAAACAGGAAGAGATCTATCCCCATAGCATCAGTGTTCATGCTAACATATACACATAGTTAATGTATGATACTGTGATGTCTAGCTAAACAATCAGCTGATTGACTGAACATTCCAGAAACTGTATCTTATGTACTTTAGCATGCCAGCAATTTTGTCAATTTGATCTTCCAGTAAAACATGAACAGATCAATCCCCATAGCAACAGTGTTCATGCTGACATGATACACATAGTTAATGTATAATATATTATGTCCTAGCCTTGTCTCATACTTCTCCATATCACGCAAGAAAATATATACACTGGAAAAGAAAATGTGATGAAATAATGGGTGAAATAAAATCAAGAATAAGGAAGCTTACCCCTTGTTATATAAGACATGAGGCATCATGTCCACACCAGTTCTAGGATCCACCATACGAATGAAACATTCCTCCAATAGAGTAAGAGCCACTGCTAATTTTGTATTACATTCTGCCAAACTGGCAATCCTCTGAACAGAATGTAGCTTCTGCCCATCACTGTTGCATCTCAATATGGACCACGAAAGCTCATTGTCAAGAATATTATCTGTTCCAACATGACTGCATAGTCCTATGAATATCTGTTAACAGTAAGGGCAGAAAAACACATTAATTGGAAACAAAATGAAGAGTATGAGACAAAAAATATTTGGCCAATGCTAATATTTAGAACCAGGACCCAGTGTATGTTATGTGTGCTAAGAATGGTGGTAAATAATATGATAATATGTCTAGTGTTCCATGTGTCCTGATTACTTCTCTCCTAGATGGCCAATAAAAAAATGAC
Organism: Echinochloa phyllopogon; assembly: GCA_033239725.1. Lineage (NCBI taxonomy): Eukaryota > Viridiplantae > Streptophyta > Magnoliopsida > Poales > Poaceae > Echinochloa > Echinochloa phyllopogon. The sequence continues at coordinate 45,015,890 of BTCW01000016.1, forward strand.
ATCCGACTGTGAGGATTGGGAAAACAAGCAATCCAAGAAGTGGTGCTAATATACCATCCTAAGCATTCAAACATATGAACCCATAATGTCTATGGTGAAGAATAAGGGTCACCGAAATCACAATTTCAGCAGGTATGATAAATTACAAGCGGACTATATCAACTAAAGCATCTTGGACACTTAAACATCATCTTGACAAAGAAAGTTAAGTAAGCATTACCTCTTTACAATGTTCCCCACAAAACCATGTGTCAGATATTTGACCCTCAAAAGGTAACTTCTCTTGCCCAATGCAAGTGTCATGGTCTGCCAATGAAAACAAAAGTATGTCAAATAGCAGTTATCGATAAGAGTATTAGAAGAATTTATCTGCAAAGCACAATGAAGAGGTGAAGATTAGCCAAGTTAAATAATGTATGAAATCACTCAGATGACTTTTCTTCCTAGGTCTTGCAAGGGGTTTCTGCTTCAGCTCAAAGCCACTAGAACCAAGTCAATAGAGCATGGCTAGAGGGTCTCTTATTTGAAGCATAAGCTCTTTTATACTGAGAAATTGAAGCCTCTCTAAAGCAGTTTCTCTGAGAGCTGAAAATTAACTTCAGGGAGGAGCTAAATTTTTGCCAAATGGGGCCTTACTTAGATCAACGCTGACTAATGAAAATTGTTTAATAAACAAAATAATGAATATTAAAGTTAGGCAGCAAATTAACATAAAAACTATCCAACCAATTGTCAAGTTAATGTACCATTAAGCGCTATAAGATGATAGCACTGTTGAGGAAATTATGCAAATGACAAGACAAAAGTGAGGGTTGGTAAAGTTTTACATGCGTCTCCACATTGTAAACATTTGAAAATAGCCGAGAATGTCGAAACCTCCTTTTCACTAACTGGCCTCCCACATATCTGGCAAGTGCAGTTATGGCAGTACCAACTACCTTCTGGAAGCTCCTGCATTTGTAAAGGAAGAATGAAAAATTAAGGAGTTGTCGCATATAAATTACTCGATTCAATGATACATAATTTCTGGAACAAAATGTTGCAACATTAAGGGACGACAACCTCTAAATGAAATATATCTTTAATCAGCGTACACATAAATACGTAATAATGGCACCATGGGACACTAAATACCTTAGCAGACAAGCAAGCTTGATGATATGTTGATGGACAATTGTCACAGCAAAGTAATTCACCACCATCTCCACAGAAACCACAGGTGTCATCATTTTCATCTATCGCCTCAACTTTTCTACTGCATGCATTGCTTCTCCTGCTCATAAATTCAGCAGACCAAGCCTCAACCTGGCACAAAGTGTATGACTTGCCAGACTCTAGAAAGAGGCCCACCGAGGACTTTGGGTGGCTACAACCAGCATGAGCCATGAATTCTGATACAGATAAGGTTTTTTTGCAACAATTGCAAATAACGCCCTCCCAGGTAACTAGACCATCCTTTATAACTGTATTGCTCTTAGGATCCCGGTACTGTATCACATCTTTTACAGTCAGAAAGCCAGTGGCAATCAACCAGCAAATGACAGTTTTCCGGGCCAAACATACTCTCTTCCCACCCAATAGGTTTGTGCCAGTTTTAAAAAGTATTTTGTTGCCTTTCTTGTGACTCTTAAGCTTCTTCAACTTCCTTGCGCCTGAAAAGCCTGCAGCAAATTTATGGCAGGAGACAAGATCCTTGTTTTTCACTATAGCTGTGATCAAAAGGTCTTCATCGCTGATCCGCAATTCACGAGGTCTTTTCTTCATGTACCTCTCCCAACCTTTAGGTTTCATTTTAGCAATGGCTGTCTTGCAGGTTTGCGAATCACGAGTTAGATCAGTTTCCAGAACAGCAGCACTGCATTCATGGGATAGTTCGATAGAAATAGTATTGCCTACTGGACTAGTTTGTGAATCCTCAGAAAATTGTCCATGGGATGAGAGTATTTTTTCCTGGATCTTGCCATCAGGGCAGGACACTATGGCATCTGACGGTGACTCCCTTGCAGTAAAGTGGGTTTCTGAGGATGTATTGCAATCCCTAAGTTCTTCAGTCCTCCTCATACCCTGCAACGTGCCCAGTTGCTTGCTCTCTGAAGACAGGAACATGCCACGCTTATTGCTTTGGCCATCTTTATCTAGCTTTTCTGATTTTGATTCAGCTTTCATATGATTTTTTAGTGTGTCAGCACCTGAACACATACCATGTTCATCAGAGGAATTGATGTTTCCTGTGTCGGACATGCCCATGGTCGTTGCATTGGTCCCATGGTCGAACACATTTTCCGTGGTGGGTCGTATTACACTTTGATTACACAACCCATCCAATCCAGCTGTGTCAATATCAAACATCCTTTTAGATTTCTTCCTTGACTTTTTTACAGAGCTATTAACAGCCTTTGCTTGAGCATAAGTTTGTATTCCATCATCACCTGCATAAATGTGATGTTTAGTTTGGTCACTTGCATTGTAACTCAGACTCTCGTTGCAGCAAAGCTTTGGATCCATATCCCTATCATTGCTGTCTTCCACATCATGACAGCTCTGTAAAGACTGGTGCCCGTTGTAGCTCTCGGTTGCAAGTGTGCTGCAGTCAGAGTCTGTGATCAGTGGAGTCGAATGAATCATTCGGTTTGCCAACAAATCACTGGCTTTGTGCATGGTATTACTTTCTGATGACATGCCTGTGCTGCCATCAAGAACAAAGGTTGAACTGTCGACAGCTCTAAGAGTTTTATGTTGCTGCAGAGCTGTGATTTTCCTACTGATGAACACAACAGCTACAAAAGGGTCCAAGATCTGCCAGCGCTGAAGAAGCGTGAGTGCACTTTGCTGGTTCGCAAGCATCCTATCAACATAAGCCATTGTGTCTGTGAGGTCCTTCCAAAATGCGTCAACATCTGACCACTCCTTTGGATACCTTCCCCTTTCTGAATCGGCGGAGGCTTCATACAACTTATTGCCACAAAACTTCCAAGCCTGAGTTAGCGAGGTATGAACCGCTTCCCTGTTTGGAGCTGTGAAGTAGGATGCCATCTTAGCCCTGTCATTCCTCTTCCGTGGCTTAATAGTCCATCCAGCATCCTTGAAAAGACGATGCGCGTGCACTTCCAGCTGGTCGGGAATATCCCTGCCGAATGCCTTCTTGGAAACAGCAGCTGCCGAGCCAGAGTGCACGCTGCTGCTGCATCCACGGACATCAATTTCATCCAGGGAACTAATATTCGCATCAGGCGTGCCGTTATGGGAAACAGCCTCGAGTTGGGTGAAGTGACGAGGGCTGAACCAAAATTGGGACTGCTGAGGTAGCTTTGGAGTTTTATGAGCTTCTTCACTATAGAATGGATGCTGTTCTACTCCCCCTGTACCAGACAAGTCCTTTATGGTTGTACATAGGGGATAAGTAGTGTCATCTGTCAGCCCTTGATCATAGGTGAAGCACACATTGGTAGGGTATTGCTGCTGATCCTGGAGCCACTGATGCAAGAAGGGATCAGAAAGAAGAGTGGTGGCACTTTGGAATTCAGAAATGTCGGCTAGTGCTTCTATGTAGGAAGGCATGGGATCATCAACGGCGCTAGTGCTGCTGCTGCCACCCAACCCGAGTGTGTTGAATGTCCCAGGTCCAACATCTTGAAGAGGGTTCGCGGAATCTGATGCACCGAAGAACTGGTGTTGGTCGTCACAGAGGCCGGCCAGATGAGTTGTGCACTTAGCCTCGGGCTGCCAGTAACTCATGAATCCCTGCATTAAGGCAGCATCCCCATGTGGGTGGAGATGGAGCGGGCCGTGGGTTGGCTGGGTATGAGGCATTTGGAGCTGTGGATGAGCATCGGCAGGCTGGTGTTGCGCATCTGCCTTGAGTGGGGCGGCGCTGGTGTGGATGTATCCAAGGTCGGCCTCGGCGGGGAGATGGGGGGCGGCGGCGTTGGCAGCGCAGAAGACCTCCTTGAAGACCTGAAGCTCCATGAGAGATCTGTCGAAGGCGCCGGGGTCCTCGATTCCGATGATGTCCTCGCCGAAGATGAACCTCATGGCGTCGTCCTCCTTGAAGCCTAGCATGCCGTCGGCGCAGCCTCCGGTGGCCATGATGAGCCTGCAAAATGAAACGCGTGAGGAGGAGCTTGATCCATACTCCATAGGGACGGAAGAATGTGGTGGGAGGGAGTGAGATCCAAGTGGTGGTGGTAGTAGTAGTACCTGAGACGGGCGGGGCGGCCGCGGAGAGGAATTGGGTGGGATCTAGGGCGGGATGGAGAGGAATGGGGGTGGAGCGGAGCAAATCGAGATCCGAGGCGAAGCGGCTGCCTACCAGCTCTAGTGCCCCGGGAGCTCTAGGGTTTGGGTGCCCCGGAGGTTGTAGCAGAGCTGAGCTGAGCGCGGCGCGGGCTCGTCGGCGGAGGGGCAAGCAACGGCGGCAGTGACCTCTCTCTCTGGCTCGGGAGGAGGAGGAGGAGGAGATGACGGACTCGCTCTCGCTCGGTTCCCTTCTCGGACAGGACTACAGGAGTGATCCGATCCAGCCGGATCTGGACCGGCCCTTGCTTTGGATGTTTCAACATTTTGGCTCCAAACCCGAACCAAACCATCGTTTACCGGGGAGAGCGGGTTGCAATTTTGAATTTTTGCGCAATACCAGGCTACCACAAGTTCCCATGCTTGTTCAATTCACCGTTCCCGTTCGTTTCTCTGGGCCCGTCTGTTTCAGCTTTCTGAGAGCGTCTGGACCTCGGCTTTTCAACCTTCTAAAAGCCAAAAAGCTCCCGGAAGCCAAAAGCCCAAAAGAAGCTTCTGTCTTTTGAGTTCCGTGAGCTTTTTGACTTTTAGAAGATTGAAAAGCCAAGGTCTAAGAGCATCTCTAAGAGACTCTGTATTGTGTTAGCTAAATATGGAGATTATAGCCCTTTGTAAAAATAGAAAGTCATCTAATTCAATGGGGTAATCCAACAGATTTTGTAAAGATGGCTAGTGAGGTAGGCTAGCGAATGAGGTGGGATAGAGAGCCACTACATTTGGAGAGTCATTTACAGAGTCTGTTGAAAACGTTTTTTCTCTAACAATAGCTAAATTTAACTTTAGAAAATCGTTTAGCTAGTCTCTTGGAGATGCTCTAAGAGCTCCCCAAAAGTTGAAACAAACAGACCATTTCCCTCACCCACCCGCGCCAGCCCCTCCTTCAAAAAATAAGTTAATTAATATATGCCTACTATTTTAAACATCTACCATTACAATTCGAGCTCCGGTTGCGCCGCTTCCACCTCCAGTGCCATGTCCTCCTAACGTGACATTTGCTACATTACGATCCGCTACAATGCGGGTTCGGCTCTTGCATCAGCCAGCGGCGGTAGGGGCAACATCGAGACGCCTCACCGTACGCCCACACTTGAGGGCGGCGGCGCCACCGGCCTAGGGAACGGCGGCCATTTATAGGGAAAAAAGAAACGGATGGAAGGGGGTGACACAGGGGCCTCGTGTGTCAGTGAGATATAGTGAAGAGATGTAGTAGGGACATCTTTGTCCATTTGAAAACATCAAAGTCTGCACATGGGCCCAAAAGGATAAATGATGTACAAAATAGCATATATGTGGAAAGAATTGCAATGGTATAGTTCAAGACAGCTAAATTGTAACAGTAGATCTCTAAGGTTAGATATCTGCAATGGCATATAGTCAATTAACCATAAGAATAACACAAGTCTCTAATACATTTATCTACTAGTATGTCTGTCATATTAGTTGTTCTAGCTCAAACCAAGCCCCTGCAGCATCAAAGGCGAGGTTAATTCATTAATGCATCTCCTTAATTTGAATATGGGTGTTGGGAGGTTCAGATTTTGGTAGGCCGGGCCTCAAGAATTGTCACTCAAAGCAAGTCGGGAAGACGCAAGGCCAAAAGTTCGAGATCGAAGGCCCTTCCGGCCAAGAACAAGAAAGGACTCCGGGTGATGGCCTTCGAGTCTAAAAACCGTCAGGAAGGCAAGGTGAACTCAAGCGAAGGTTAGAAGCCAAAGGTTATGGGCACTGTTGCTATAGAAAATAGTCCGGGAGAGATTCGTTGTTTTGAGCGAAGGTCAGGACAAGTTGTAGCCAGGAAGCATGTACAAAGGGAGCACCTTCGAATGTCCAAAGCAAGGGCCGGAACAAAGGTCGTGCCTCGTGCAGGTTCGTATGACCTCCAGGCAGAAGGTCTGGCGAAGCTCAGCAGGAGGTGTGATCGATGTGATTAGAAGAGTTCAAATTGTACGCGCTTTTGTATTGAAATTACCCTCTTGCCCCCCTTTGTTAGCTTAGTTAGAAGGTAAAATAGGCTTGAGGGTGAGGTAAGGGGGAGAGGGTAATCTTGTAAACTAAATGTTCCGTAGCCCCCTATAAAAGGAGGCGCCGGTCCTCCTTTTTGGGGGATCAAGATTGTAAACTGTGATCATACCGGTGGTTTCGTGTTTTCTGGCAAAATACAAATCAACAGTTGGCGTCCACCGTTTTGTGTGTGCACGTTAGAGTACTCACATGGCACCTAAAGACAAGGAATCTATCTGAGCTTAACAAAAATGACGCGGCAGAGGATGCTGAGGCGGTAGACCCTGGATCTCTTCATGATGTGAACTCGCCTCCGCTTAGCACCGATCCTCAAACTACTGCGGAAGTGGACAAGTCAAAGGCTAGCAAGGCTGAAGAAGCTTCAAAAAGTAGAAAAAGAGCTGAGGCGGAAGCAGCCAAGGCCAAGAAACTAAAAGCTGCAGCTTCGAGCCAGCCAGCGCTTGACTCAAGTCCAGACCAAAATGAATTACAAGTGGAAGCTAAAAAAAGAACTTGCAAGGTTAGAAAAGGATAAAGAGAAGATCTTAGCATAAACATAAGCTGTGCAACGGGCAACTGCTGTCAAACAAGAGTTGGTTTCAACAAATGCGCGGCTATCCAAATTGCAGGCAGAGCTTCAGTCAATGGCTCAGAAACAGAGTGAGCTGGATTCGTTTGACCAACGTTGGAGTTCCTACGAACAGCCTCTTTTTGGGACACCCACTGTCGTAAACACTTCAGCTTCGCATAGGAATATAATCGTTCCAAGGACTGCCGATTCTACCGATCCCTTAGCACCTAGTCTGCAGATGACTGCTTGGCCTATGACTCATCGTGGAGCTCCGGTTCCGAAGTTCAATGGCACTAGTGATGCAAGACAGTTTTTGATGACTTATGCAGCAGCAATAGCATTGGCAGGAGGAGATGACACAGTCTTAGCAAAATCTTTTATGATAACTTGCGAAGGAGCAGCGCTCAATTGGTACTTTTGCTGAGGCCACTTTCAATTCAGTCTTGGCAGGAGTTAAGGGAAAAGTTCATGGCAAGTTTCAAAGGAATCAACAAAAATTCACTTACGAGCAGCGATTTGTTTGGCTGTGTCCGAGGAGAGAAAGAGCCCGTTCAAGTACACCATATCTCCCACATTGAACTATCGTTTAGAGCGCTTTTTATCAGCTTGTCGTCTCATGTGTTCCTGCCACGAGTCAAACGTTGCTTGACTAGATTATACATAAGTTATCTTTCCTGCAGCCATTCAGCTAACGCTGGACACAGAGTAAGCGTCGGCGGACTTGCTACCCGAAGTTCATGGAGAGTGCCCATACAATACCTTGCATGGAGAATAGTTCAAGGCTGAATGGCAGCTTAAGTTGTACCAAAACTCCACTAGACGGATCCAATGGAACCACTGTTGCGGACACGCGCTGTCGTGCGGTTGTTAAAAAAAACTGTTGCGGACATGCATAAATAAAGCAAGGAAGAAATGTTTCTACACACTAATTCACACGCTCCGTCTACCCATGCGTTCGGGGACGATAAGAAAAACTCATCCGCGAGGACACTCCAGCCATGGAGAAGAAAATGAAAGCTGAGCTTTGGGTCGGAATTAAGGAAGAAAATGGTGCCGACGTGGAGAAATATGACAGACGTGGGGGTGGACGAGTTGGGCCTTGGGCCGACCATCGAATTAGGCCATTGTTATTGTTATTGCATAAGGGCGGAATTTGAGTTTGGTAGGCCAAAGATAAGGAGCTTTTCCTCCAGGCCTCTGCTGGGCTGTTTCTGTTTCCTCCGGGACTGCTAAGAAGAATTTGATTCTGATCCCCTCTCTCTTGCTCTCTCGTTAAAAAGGATTTGAATCTCCCTAAAAAATAAAAAAGGATTTGAATCTCTCCTTATTATATACGAGCAAATATACCTACACGCGTGTGCTTTTATTATGGGGTTACTTTAGACTACGGGCAGCAAAAACGCACGTGCGACACATATATTTAATCTCTATCTAATAATATAATTTTATAAAATTCCCTAATCTCTTTATAATTAGTAGTAAACTAGCAAATATACCCGTGCGTTGCAACGGGACATATGCATGATGGGCACCAACCACATGCTGCTAGGCCATAACTCTCAACGTGTTGGTGCATCTGACGGCTTCAGCTCTTCTCACTCCATGCTGCTTAGCTCTGTTCCTCTATCCTCTGCACTCTGTAGTTGAGCTCCTAGCTAGTTGTCTGCTCTGTCTGATTGATACCGCTGGATGGATCACCACTATCACACTCTACCACTTGTTGCTTAGCTCTATTTCTCTTTCATCCTCTGCACTCCGCTCCACTTTCTTCGCCCAGAGCTTGTTCCATACAGCTAGCGTTAGCTGAACACCCAGCTTCGGATCCAGGTGCGCCATCGGTTGTATCTCTCCTTGACCTTCCTGTTTTTATTCTTGATTCCCCTAGTTATTGGTGAGCAACATCATGGGCTAGCCGGGGTGCTTCTCCTCTACTAAATCCAGGCATCAGTTCTTGAATGAATAATTTTTACCGTGCTTGCCACCTGATGTTTCCTATAATGCCCATGTTGACCGGTTATGAGCATGCATATCCATGGTGTCTCGCTAGGTAAAAGCAGCGCTTGGTTAATTGTCAACGATGTATAAAGATTTTGGCTACACACGGGGAATGGTGGGAGAAGATTATACGGAGAAATTTACCTTTGTGACTGGTTTTAGAGCTGCGAGTTAATATCATGAAATTCTAGGGTTTTTGTTTGCAAAAGTTATTATAGATGATAAAGGATGGTGGGTTGATTTGAAGAAATATCAGGGGATTTTTTTTAAATAAAATTATAACGTATCGTTGAATCAATCGTTGCTTTATAATTATATATATATATATAAGGTAGAGAGATAGAGATTTATATGAACCTATAAACCATGATGATTAAGCATAATTATGATTTTTTTATTATTTGTTTGAGATAATATCTAAGTGATGTATGTTTGTGGAGAATATCTATCAAGTTTTTTAAAAAACAATATAATGCTATTAGAAGGACTACATTGTAATTTTCTGTTTTATTTTATATCCTTTTGCCTGCCTAAAGCATCTTTATGTGCTTTCTATTTCTATTAAGGACCGTACTATAAAATGCCAAGGATATTTCTTTCATCCTCATCTCTTCAATCTCACGTTGACTCTTCGTTTTTTTCTCTGTCTCACGTGATCCCGTCTCTGTCTCTCTCCCGTATCCCGTTTCTTTTTCTCTGGTCCAGCAAGGTGGCCTAGTGGCGATTGGCTCAGTGCAACGATGGCAGCAGCCCAGCGCTCGGCGGTTCAGTGCAACTCGAGCAGCGGCCCACAACGCCAGCTTGTCGTGGGCAGCATGCCAAGCAGCCATCGTCACGGCACGTCGTGAGCAAGCAGCCATGCGAGCAACTCGGTGGCTGGTGGTTGACCTCGCCGGCCGGCATCTCTCTTTGACCTCTCCAGCATATATATAGGCCCTAGGGTATCATCTCTCGGCAGTATCGATCGTCCTATACAGTAGAATAGCTTCCATTGAACCTTGCTGGCCGATCAACCGTTAACACCGTTGCGCTCTCGCGCGGTCGAGCCCACGCTTGCTGGGCTTCGCCTTGCATTGCATTGCATCACCAACTTCGCGCAGGCCTGTCAACGATAGCGGCGGCGTTGATTTTTATAAGCGCATCATCATCGCGGTGCAATGGAAGTGGAGTCCGTGTCGGCAACGAACGTTTGTCGTGTGTGACTCCATGGCGGACAACGGATGAGGCTTTGTTGCGTGCTTAGATTTGGGAAAAGAGGATGAAGTAAAGAGTATGACGGATTAGATTCGCATAAATACAAGGGGTTATTTTGTAAAATTATGACGTACCGCAGAATCAATCCTTAGTATTAGGTAGAGATAGTGTTTAGTACGCCGCTGACGTCATCATCTCTCCCACATGCATCAGGGAACCGCGTACCGCGTCGTGTCAGGGTGAGATCAAGTCGTGCACGTCCATTGTCCGCAAACAAGAACTCCGTCGCCGCAATAAGGAGATGCACCAGTGCCAGCGCTGGCAACACCCAGCCCCGGCCATGTCAAAAAAAAAGGAAAAAAAACACCCAGCCCCGGCCTCCCAAGAGGCAATGGCAAGTTGGCAACTGCTTCATCGAGGCCGGCAGAGGCGCTAGCAGAAAAAATCCACCGGTGGTTTCGAATCCCCGCGGTCGACCTTCGCGGCCCCGTTGTCCTCCTTCACCCTCTTCTGTCCCCCAAAGACTTTGATCTGTTTTAGAGAAGAGTATAATTTCTTTTTTCTAATATATAATTTACCTTATAGCAATTCACGGACAATAATTAGAAAATTTTGTTACTATTGGTAAGACACAGATTGCTTGTAAAATTGTCTTACTAATTCAATATATAATTTATCGCTGAACTATTTTTGTTAGCACGTAACAATGCACGTGTATATTTGCTAGTAGAAAATACGATTGCATAATAGTGTTGCTAGAAGGGGTCGTGTTTCAATGGCTGGAGGGTTCGACGTTCGTCAAAAGTTTGATGAAAAAATGCCTAACAGGTGGGGTCGCTAGGAGGGGTAATGTTTCAATGGGTCCCTCGGCTGTCGAAAGTGTTTGATGTTTATAGTATAAATTTGGCTGGTCGGTACGTGGGGTGGGTAAAGAAAATTTTCATGGTATGAAAGGTAATGCCAAAACGGCGGAAACTCTCTAAAAACATCATTTTTTATTGTTTGTGAAAACTTTTCATGTCCTTTTCACCATTAGACCTGACATGAGGGTCCTCTGTGAGGGGTGGGTAGGAATTATTTAGGTGAGAAGTGTTTTAGAAAGAAATAGTATAGATAGATAGATAAATAAAAACAAAACAATTGTAGCTAGTACTACTAGTCACCGGTAGAAAAGGTAGCATCAGTCTCGGTTCGGAGGGACCTTTAAACCGGGACTCCTTTAGTCCCGAACGCACGACCGGGACTGAAGGGGGTAACACCAACCGGGACTAATGAGTCCAAAAAAAATAAAAAATAGGTTCACCTAGGGAAGGTCTTCGCAAGCGCGCGCGAAGTCACGCAAATTTTCACACGTAAAAACGCACGTGCGGTCCATGAGATTCGAACCCGAGATCTTTGCCTTACACGTAGCCTCTCTCACCATCCTATCTAAGTGATCTTTTAGAAAAGATATGAATCAGGTCTAAAAGGATATTTGTCTCGGTTAAAATGCAACCGGAACAAAATATGGTGGATGAAAAGTCACTCTCTGCTGGTGAGTGCTGGCCGCTCCCAGCCCCTGAATAAATGTTGCAGGTAAACGCGTCCGTCATACTCTAGTACTCCTATTCTGACTCGATGGGCCGGTTAATGGATCCTTCGAAGGCTGCCCACACCGGGCTCCGTAAAACAAAACGGGGAATGCCACATGGGATAGAAATACAGTTTTCCCCTGCAGCGGCTCCCTACAAAACAATCGTTACACAGTAGAGCACGCCTGCGCACGGTACCTCTAGCGTGGGCGATGCGGTAAATGCCAAATCGGCGCAGGCCCAACTCCAGCCGTTGCGCCCCGCCGCCGCATCTGGGGGGGGGGGGGACCCACCACGGTTGGCGCCTCCACACCACCGCCACCGCCGCTCCGTGGTCGTCCTTGGCGACGCGGCAAGGGACGAGCGCCGGGACGCGCGCCGCGGAGAGGTCTGCCGCGGCGACGAGGTTGAGCGCGTGCCTCCTCATGAGCTCCGACGCGGCCTCCAGCTGCTGCTCACGAGCTCCGCAGCACCCACCGCTTCTGCGCGAAGGACGCCGAGGAGGACGCGGATGGCGAGCCGTGCTTGGGCGCCCTCCCCTTGAGCAGCACGAGGGGAGAGAGGGGCCGGCGCCATGGAGGTGGGGAGGAGGACGGGGGGGTGGATGGCGATGCGCCCCCCGCCCCTGCGGTCGCTCGCCTTGCCGCCGCCACGCCTGGCCGTGCGCAGGGGAGGGGAAGGAGGAGAGGGGCGGCGGTGGAGGGTGAGGGGAGGGGACGGGAAGCCGTGCGTCGGTTGGCGGCCGGCCGACCGCCCACTGCCGCGCTTGTCCGCCGCCGGGCAGTGCCGCTCACGGTACACCAGCCTGTTCCGCAGGTACCCTAGCGACCGCTCCATGTCCTCGCACGGGGTGTACTCTGAGTACTTGACGGGGCACGTCGGGTACCTCCGCGTCGCCGCCGCCGCCGACGTCTGTGGCCGCCACATGGTGAGGGGAGAAGTTGAGGGGACGGGACTGGGAGCGGGGCCTGGTGTGGGAGGACGAGGCCTTCTTCCTGGGGACGACAGCGACGGTGGTGGTTGTGCAGGCGACGACGGTGGCCATGGAGACGGCGGGGGACTCGGATGGGGAGGAGAAGCCGCGTGCTGCCAGACGCCGAGGAGGACGACCATGAAGGAAAGGAAGGTGGGGCGCCGGCGGCAGAGGGGGAGAGGGCGGGTGTGGCGGAGGTGCCAGGGGCGAGTCGCCGAGGGGAGGCGGAGAGGGCGGGGATGAAAGGATAGGAGAGAGTGAGGGAGGGGGGTGAGGAGAGAGGGAAGGTTAAAAAGAATATACCGGTGGGTCTATGTGGTGTTGGTTGATATAGAGAGTGAAGATAGAGTGTGACGGGTGCGGGAAAAAATAATTTAAAGTAAAGAATATCGATGATCAGGTTGAAATATTCTGTTTTAGAGGTAGATTAAAGGTCCACCGGTGCGAACAGTCCAAAGAATCAGAGGTCCAGCTTCACGTACTACGCACGCTGTAACACCCCGCCCTCCAAAGCCGCCCCGCACAGCCCTTCCGAGGGGCGCGCACGCGTACACATAGCACCCTGCTTACACTTTCGTCCTCGCTTCGTGTAAAAGGGTTAACCCGAAGGTGCTATGGATGGAAGACAAAGGCTTATAAGTTGCCTCCACCCTTGCTCAACTAGCAATGTGGCACTAAACATGTGCATCCCGCACTCAAGGGCCACTACTGGGCCATACAAACTGGGCCGGGTGTGACATACACCCCCCCTCAAAGAACCCGACGTCCTCGTCGGCGCAACTCACCCACACGGGCAAATGTTCACCCACACGGGCAAATGTCCAGGACCGTTCCCCCTTAGCGCACGACCGTACGTCCAGTGCCGGCGCCATAGTCCATGCCGTATGCCCTACCCGGGCCATACGCGCCATGCGCCCTATGCCCGCACACTGACCCGTACGCGCAACCGCGAGGGTCGGCTCTGATACCATTTGTAACACCCCGCCCTCCAAAGCCGCCCCGCACAGCCCTTCTGAGGGGCGCGCACGCGTACACATAGCATCCTGCTTACACTTTCGTCCTCGCTTCGTGTAAAAGGGTTAACCCGAAGGTCCTATGGCTGGAAGACAAAGGCTTATAAGTTGCCTCCACCCTTGCTCAACTAGCAATGTGGCACTAAACATGTGCATCCCGCACTCAAGGGCCACTACTGGGCCATACAAACTGGGCCGGGTGTGACACACGCACGCAGTGGTACTGTGTCGCCGTACTCTATGCGGCGGTGGCGGTGGTATTGCTATTGCATAGTGAGTGAGGCCTTGTTTAGATGGAGAATAGGGGGTGGGGATTTGGGGGTTTGGGGTCACTTCGTAATCATTGCGCCATTGTAGCATTTCGTTTGTATGTGTGAAAAATTATCCAAAAATTGATTAATTAGACTCAAAATGTTCGTCTCGTAGAGTACAACAAAACCGTGTAATTAGTTTTTGATTTCATCTACATTTAGTACTCTATGCATGTTATGATATTTTGATGTGATGAGAATCTTTTTTTACATAGTGAACTTTGGGGTTGCTTTTTGGAAACTAAACTTGACTGAGTGAGTGAGTACAGTGTGTCCACACGACAAGTGCATGCAGCTGCAGCTAGGGGTATTGTACCGTGGTCCAATCCAACAAGGAAGGAAAGAAACAGGGCCAACAGCAGGGGGCAGGCCCAGCAACAGCGAAGCAAGCTGGTCCAGTCCAATAGATGTTTCTGCTACCCACCACACTATACTGTACCAGCTTACCGGAGTACTAGTAGCTTGTCGAACGATCGTCTGTAAATCCATAGCTGGCTTTCTGTTGAATCGTTCAGAAAGGGTAAACGGCGTTAAACTCTAAATCCTACTAATAATTAAGTGCGATAATTACACTAGCTAGGTAGCCTTAATTATTCTCTCCCTAATAAAAAAAGACACAAAGAAGCATATATGCGGCATATACGTACTACGTATGTACATACCGTGCAATTATATTCATTACTATATGACCAACAATATTGAGAGGCAATTAATACTATCATTAAGTAGGTATTAGACTAGCTAGACAGCATCCTTTTCCGAAATTAATTGAGGACGTCACATCAGCGATTAAATGGTGATAGCTGACAGCCCAGCTATCGTTGCTTCATCCGTTGCGTCGTTACAACGCATCGCCCCTGCAAGCGTTTTATTTAGTAGCTTTGTTTAATGGCAACATATGCTATGAAAACTAACTTCGTATGCAAACTATGAAAACTACCATCACAGCCGCTCGATCTTCATCCAAAGATCAGAGAGAGATGTGGGAAACTTTAGCACTTAGACCCTCCCACCTAACTTTTCTAACCTAAAAATCCCCCTCCTAACCCCCTCGATCTGACGCCGTTCCTCTCCATGGCTTGCAACGTCTCCGGTTCCTCTCCCGTGGGCGCGACTGCCGCCGGCCGGCCCTTCCCAGCGCCGCCGACGCCCCCCTCCTCGCCAGCGCCGCCGACGCCCCCTCGTCGCCAGTGCCGCCGTCCCCCTGCCCAGCACTGCATCTCCCTCATCAGCGCGCGCGTGGCCCACGGATCCCTCACCGTGCAGTGCCCCGATTAGAATGGGATCATTAACGTACTGATCGATCCATCCAGCGAGTGGATCACTCCACGATCTCCAGGTACACGTAGGTACATGACTGCATTGCATGCATATGACTTGACTGCATTGCATGCACACATGCCCTCACGCCCGTGCCCTTCGTTTATACATACTCCACTGACTAGCTAGTCTTTAAAGAATTATCATGCACATGATGTATCAGTACGTAATCTAGCTAGCACGGTAGTGTTATGTGTTAGCACTTGCCAAGCCATCCATGGTGATGGAAGCTTGGTTGATCAATCTCTTTGCGTTTCTTTGACCAGGGCCGGTCCCGGGGGGGGGGGGGGGGGGGGGCGAAACCATGGGCCCCCGTAGGTGTATGCAGTGTGCATGCCCAGCTCAACAGCCAATAGCTACGCATGCAGAATAGGATTGATTGTAGGGACAAAACGATGCATTGCTCTGCGCACGCCCATCCATCTCCTCAGCTTGGTAATCCCGTTCGCACGTCCCTCGATTCTCGTCTCTCTTTTTTTGGGTGCGATTGGCGTGACAAAGAGGCGGACAGTCGCCTGCAGTGCGTTTGTGGCTCGTCGTGACAGCGTCGTCGACCCTCCGTAGTCCGTGTTTGACCTGGGTAATGTTGCCGATTCCAGCGGGGAAGCTCTACAGGCAAAGTCAGGCAGGAACCGGAGCAACCGAGTTAAGAATTTTTCAATCTCACCCTAAGCCAGCACTGATGCTCAGCGGCTCAAGTAATTATTAACTGGCATTTTGTGTGTGATTTGTGAATGAGGATCGGGTCAATATTGCACGTTCCACTGGATACTGGTTAGAGACATGATATTAGAATCTCATAGATGTACACAATACTATAGTGGGTAATACTTGGTAGATCTGCGCTAGCTATCTTTTTTTTGCAATTGTTTTATTTTCTACATAATCATGTCATATAGAAGGTATTGCAACCTTATGCAACAACAAAAAGACAAAGTTATTGGATTTTTGCATATACGAGTGCGAAGAAGCATTTGAGGTAATACTATGTAAAAATTATTCGATATGGATATTCTTTATATGTATATTGAGTATTTATTACTACTATGTTTATCAAAAAGGTCCCGATTTTTAGTTTCGCCCCGGGCCCAAAAAAACTCAGGACCGGCCCTGTCTTTGACATGAGTTTGTGGAGGACACCGAGAAGGCCAAGACCTTGCCCGACTCTACCACGAATGCGAACAAGTTGATCATCTACGGGCTTTGATCATTGGTGATGTCAACACCGGTAAATATTGATTTTTATCTTCGGGTGAAAACTCTTGCCTAAGCTAGCAATAATGTTCAAGGTTCTTTCATGGCCATTGATGTTCAGGGTTCTCATGCCTTTTTATTTTTTGCTTAATGTGTAATATTTGATTTTTTGTTAATGTGCGATGTTCGGTCTTCTAGATGGCTGCCTAGATATGAATTGAGATTCCATATATTTATGATTACCAAACATACTTACGGATGAGATTCCATATAATTATGATTACCAAACATACTTACGGATGATTCATTTCTAGGAGATCGACGCCACCGCCGACATGGAGATCACCGTTGATTCTGTCTCCATTGAGGCCATCGACGCATGAGTTGGAGCCTACCTTGAACATCCAGACACACCACTGACAAAATCTTCTCCGACTATAGCAGTAAGTTGCAAAGAACATTTGAACATAGTACTAGTTCTGCTTGGTTTGTTGATCATACAATGTTTACACTTGTATAGGCAACAAGTGACCCAGGCAACACAAATTCCAAAGAACAATTGAAGCCAATGGTTGGAATGATCTTTGATACTCTCACAGATGTGGAGAAATTCTACAAGTCATATGCGCATGATGCTGGTTTCTCTGTTTGTGTTGGTCAGCACAAGAAGGAAAATGAGGAAATATTATTTAAGAGGTATTATTGTTCAAGGGAGGGGTACAGTGATGAATCTGAAAAAAAAGAAATGCTAGTGATGAATCTGCAAAAAAAAAGAAAGGCACCAAAACTGATGGAAACCAGATGTGGCTGTCCGGCACATATTGTTGTCAAGCTTGACAGTGACAAGAAGTATCGAATAACTTCAATGGTTGAGGAGCACAACCATGGTTTTGTGTCTCCAGATAAGAGGCATTTGCTAAGATCCAATCGCAAAGTCAGTGAAAGGGCTAAGAGTACTTTGTTCAATTGTCATAAGGCTAGCATTGGCACCTAACATGCATATCGACTTCTCCATGTCAGTGAGGGTGGGTTTGAGAATGTTGGGTGCACAAAGAGGGATTTACAAAATTATTACCGTGACCTCAGAACCAAAATCAAGGATGCAGATGCACAAATGTTTGTGGCACAGCTTGAGCGAAAGAAGGAAGTAAATCCTGCCTTCTTTTATGACTTTCTAGTGGATGAACAAGGACGACTTGTTCGTGTATTTTGGGCAGATGCTTTATGTCGGAAAAACTATAGTGTTTTTGGTGATGTGATTTCTGTAGATGCCACATATACCACCAACCAGTATAACATGAAATTTGTGCCATTTACAGGAGTCAATCATCACTTGCAAAGTGTTTTCCTTGGGGAAGCATTCTTAGTGAATGAAAAGATCGAGTCATATGTATGGTTGTTTAAAACCTTTCTTAAGGCTATGGGTGGAGTAGCACCTCATCTAATCACAACAGATAAAGATGCGAGCATGAATGATGCTATTGCTGAGATTCTACCAGATACAGCTCATAGATTTTGCATGTGGCATATCATGGATAAGGTACCTGAGAAGGTCGGGCCCTCTATAAGAGAAGATGAAAATTTTTGGAAAAGACTAAACAAGTGTGTTTGGGGGGCCGAGAATTCAGATGATTTTGTGTCACAATGGAATTCTATCATGACAGATTATGGACTTATAGGGAATGATTGGTTTTCCACTAGGTTTGCCATTCGTGAATCATGGATTCCGGTATACTTTTTGGACATACTACTAGCAGGAATGCTTAGGACTACATCACGATCGGAGAGTGCAAATTCTTTTTTTAATCGTTTCATTCATAGAAAGTTGACCTTTGTTGAGTTTTGGCTAAGGTTTGACACAACTTTGGAGTGCCAACGTCAAGAGGAGTTGCTAGCCGATAATACAAGTCTTCACAGCACTCCTAAATTGATGACACCATGGGGCATTGAGAAGCAATGTAGTGTGATTTACACACATGATTTTTTTTAAAATTTCAGGAACAAATCATAGCTGCAAGAGACCATTGCATTATTCAAGGTATTTCAGAGTGTGAAGATGTAAAATATTTCACCATTAGCAGCCAATCTGGAAAAGATCGAGTTGTTCAGATGAACAAATCAAACATGTTTGCTATGTGCTCCTGTAAATTATACGAGTCTTATGGCATCCCATGTCGTCATATCATACAAGTGCTTAGAGTTGAGAAGCAAAATGAGATACCATCGACTTATATTATGAAGAGATGGGAGAAAAAATGTAAAAGGTGAGTTTGCACCCCTCTTTTTTCTTGTATGATTGTTTTGTTTTGCATGGTTATAGTGTTGATCAGATATATGATTTCACAGAGAAGTGTTCTTTGATGATGAAGGCAACCTTCTGGACGAAAAGGCTAAAGATCCTATGGAGGTGGCAATGCGAAAAAAATTTTAGATTCACGCAACAAGTTTGAAGATCTAATCCAAATGGCCAAGAACTCTGAAACGGCGATTGACTTTTTGTGTTCTAGTTTATCGAACCTAATGGAACCTCTCCAAAATATCGTTCCCACTGCTACAGTTAGTAAAGATGAGTTTGAAACATTCCTTGGTGGCAAAATTTCACAAGAAGTCCAGATACATCCACCAACTGATGTCGTGTCCAAAGGGCGATGCAAAAGAATTAGGAAGAGCAAGGAGAAAAAGATGGAGAAGAAGACTAAAAAAGATAGGAAGTGTCAAAAATGCAAGCAAATAGGAGATCATGATGCACGCAATTGCCCAAACAAAGTTACCTGATATTTCAAGTTCAACATATTCTGTTGTGAACACCTTTTTTGTTTGGGTGTTAGTTTTCATTGCTTGAATTGGTAATCATTCAGTTTTGATGTAAAGAATGCTGTAATGATTAAGCAAAACACTTTCAATTATTTTGGAGAAATTTCTGCTACTCCTGCTTATACATATGTGGATGATAATATATGCTGAAACTCTTGTTTGATAGAATATTGCATTGCAAGCCCTGCTGGATTGGCTCACCTTTGTAACTTGTATACAGAGGCAATCTAACTGAATCAGGTAACAAACTGTATAATCAGTTTCTGAACCAGTAACAATGCATCAGGCAGTTGAAGAAAATGACTCCACAATTTAGTCACGATTTCACACACAATCACAAAAGAGAAACATCAATTTATTCATTTTCATGCTCCACACACAAGTTCATTACATCGGAGGCACAATTGCCATTGCACACATTACACAAGTACATGCCTTTTACAGAATTTTCACAGTAGCAGACATTACACAGAATTTCATACACCTGACCCGCTCCCTTGGTTTCCACCTGACACACAATTTTAACAGCAGCAGACATCAACACAGATTGGCGAAGGCGCGCCCTTCCTGCAGCTCCCTAGCCTCAACTCGGGCTGGATCAATTAATTTTCGCCATGTCAAATTGTAAGTAAGGTTGTGCTTCATGGTGGAGAGCAAGCCAACAGAAACAACCATCAGGTTTTGCAGATCGATCATGTAGGTTCTGTATGGAACCTGAGGACTCTGTAGCATATTCATGTTAGCACCTTGCGATACATCCTGAAAAGTTAACAATCGCACTTTAGCAAAGATTGAAAGAATAAGGTCCTATTTTGCACTGCTTCGGGAAAAAGATGGCAATAATACTACAAGAACTTCTGAAAAAATCATGGTAAAAACACTACAAGCTGTATTCTCAAAAAATATTTTTTGACAAAATCATGGTAAAAACACTACAAGCTGTATTCTAAAAAATTATTGTAACACCCAAAAATGGCCCATTTAAAATTTGTAGTAATTAATTTGCTTTTCTTATAATTGTTCATATTTAATATATGTTAAATAAAATATTTATAAATATTAAAATCAAATATAAGATGTAGAAACATTTTTGTTACATTCATGCTGCTGCACTGTGTTTTGGTTGTTGGCAAATTAAGTTGGAATTTAAATTCTATTTAAATTCGAATTTAATTTGCTTTTGTTTGAGCCCTAGAAAAGTTATTTCAAGACGAGTTCAGTTTTGCCCCTCAGACTTTTCCCCCGGTCCAACTCTGCTCCTCATTCTTTCCTTTCCCGAGCCAGCCCACTCCCCCGGCCCAGCAGCTCGCCCCCGCAACCCAGCTGCGCATTTGGCCCAGTATCGGCCCACACTCCCCCGCGGCTCCGCCATTCCCCCCCACTGCCGGACGGGCCCTGCCTGGCAGAGCCGTCCCCTTCCTCCCGCCGAACTCTCCTCTCTCCCCGGCGCCATTTCCGCCACGCTCGCCGGCTGCTGTGGCCCGCTCCGCACCCGAGGGCCTACCACGAAGGTTCCCCGAAGCTCCCCCGCCTGCACCTTCCATCCCCGGCCGCATTCCCTGCATGGAAACTCGATCCCCGCATGGCAGGAGATCGCCGGCCGCCGATCTCCTCCCCCGATCCTCGGCATGCACGCCTAGGGCGCTCCAGGGCTATTTAAGTCCCCCACCAGCGCCCCCAACACCCCATCAAGCCTCCCCGAGCCTTCCTTGCCCGCTAGCACCTTTCTACCGAGCTCCCCGCCGCCGCCCGAGCAAGCTCCGCCGAGCAAGCATCGCCGCCGCCGCCCCGGTGCCTCTCCGCCTCAGCCGACTGCTCCAGACGCTCCGCGCTGAGGTAATGAGGCCCCTGGGCCACTTCTCGTCCGCCTTTCTACACCCTAACACCCGCACCCACCTCGCCGGCGCTAGCCTCCGCGGTTCGCCGTCGCCACACACCGACACCACCCCTCCCTCGACGAGAGGCCCGAGGATGCACTCGCCACGTTCCCAGCACCCTCCCCGTGCAATCCCCGTCGCTAATGGAGCCCCGGAGCGCCGGGATGGCTCTACTCCGGCGAGCCCCCGCCGTGGCGACCGGCGGCGCCGCCGCGCCCCAACCTTCCCACGCCGGTCACTCCCACCGAGTCGATCTGGGCCACCCGATCGCGATTGGACGGCCCACAACGCGCCCCGAGCCTCGGTCAAACCAAAGCGTACCGGTCAGCAGGTGCCCTTTTGCTAAAGAGCCCTCCTACTCTCTGGTATTCAACCCGCAGTCCAGCCAAGTTCAAAAATAATCACAATTAGGTCCTGGATTTTGCAAAAATACCCCTGCTCCTTTTAAAAATAGTACCCGCCGTCCTTTTAGGTTAATTTCATGTGCAGGCCCCTGAGTTTTTATACAAAATTATGTTTAGGTCCCTGTTTTCTTTAAAATAAGCCCCTGGAAGCTTTTAAAAATTGCCAGCAGGTCCCTAGATCTTAGAAAAGCCATATCTTTTTCGTTTTAGCTCCGATTAGTGTGATTTTCGCGCTCATGTGATCGTAGTGAAGCATAGAATATTTCTAAAACCTTTTTATGTACTGTTTCTACTGTTTGGTGTACTGTTCTAATAGAATATTATTTGTTTGCATGTATTGGAATGCGTGTATGCTTGTATGGTGCTTCGTGTCCAGTCGGTGAGCCGTTAGCTTTGGAGTTCGAGCTCGGTGAGGACTTTCCGGAGCAGGACCCGCAGCAGCAGCAGCACTTCGAGGAAGGCAAGTTATAGCATGGACAATCCTTGCTACCTAAACCCACTTTTTACATACATTCACTTTCATATGCATGTGTCTAATTTGATGTCCTATTAAGGTTGTACCTAGTTTGTTTACTCCTATTCTTTGATTACCTGGGATTTATGCATATGGGTAGATTTTGCTATGCGCGGCTACTGTCACTTTTATTTAATTGTTAACTTTGACTTAATGATTCACTTCAACATTAATGATAAAACTTGCTTTTTTAGCAACATGGTTTAGGGAACTTGGGCATGTGCTGTGTGCTTTGCTCCAGTGTCTCTCCGTAAGGTCCGGTTCTTAAAGCGGCAACCCAGGAGCCTGTCGCCACCGCTAGAACTATTATGGCTCTAGTCTTGGTCAAGTAACTTGCACGGCTCTAGCTTGCCAGTGGCTACCATTGGGGCCAACGGCGTTAGTGGACACAAGGTGAAAGGGTGTTTCCGGATTCCACCGAGGACGGGCGATCCGTCGGCTAGGTCACGTTAGACCCAGTCCCGTATTGGGAGTCCCTGTGATGGGGAACTCCACACGTTGCGCATGGATGGGTGCGATACCCGCGCTCTGGACGCCATCGACCCCCCCTATGGTGTGACTCCGTAGGCGTACGTCGATCTCGGTGCCTATGGTCTCACCGCCTTGTTAAACTAGCGGCTACTGTCTTGTTAAGGTATCTTGTGAAAAACCTCGTAGCGTCCCTATGCAATCACACCTCGGAAGTGTTGATGTGCGTGGTTGGGTGCAAAGTTCCTTTGAACTTTTACGCGACTGGTGGGTAAAGGACGAAACCTCTGCAGAGTGTAAAAATCTATCATGATAGCCTTGCTCAAGGTCACGAGCGGCCTGAATCCTTTTTGATTAGAAGATTATGATTATTTATGATTATTGTCACTTATACTTATTAATTGGGTTACAACCGGGTTTCATTCACTTGTAGTAATATGTTAAATGTTAAAATGAACCAACTAAAAATGCTAATGCAGTTAAGCCGTGTCTAGCCTACTTTGAGCCTTCATGTACCCGTGCTATACTTGCTAAGTAAATGTTTTACTTACACTTGCCATTATTCAACAAAATCCCGGATGGGTAAACAGATTGGGCTGATGAGGAGACTGCTGCTGAGTTCCCTGAGGACCTGCCGTACTTCTGAGTTGCGCTCTCCCAGTCAGAGTCCCTGTGGACTGCGGCTCCGCTAGTTGAGAGTTATAGACTTCCGCTGTAATAAATATTAATGTTATACTCTGATGTAAACTACTTTATTTCGAGCATTTGTACTCTGATTATCATATTTGTTCGCTGTATGTGTTCTGTGGACCTCCTGGGCACACATATGGCAGCATTCGGATTTCTGTGTAAATCCGGGTGTGACAGATTGGCAATAGCACTACAAGCGGGAGCCAAATAAATTTTCTTTATTTTATCTCCATATCACCAACAGCAAGAATGATGCTGCCCTAAATAAATTTTCTTTATTTTATATCCATATCACCGACAGCAAGAATGATGCTGCCCCAAATAAATTTCCTACGGTACTAGGTGTACAGGTCTGTATACGAACAACATACATGAGACAACAGCCATAAACTATGTTAACCAAATCAAACATTGTTCATGAACAATCGAGATACATGAATGGTAAAATTATTTGAGAACCAATTGGGGCCATTGATCTGATATAATGCTACTACTAAATCATCAGCCATAATGCCATCCTACACCTATAATGCAGGTTCTACAGATCGATCATATAGGTTCTGTATGAGCATTTGATCAATTTTGTCTGTGAAAGAAGAAAAAAAAGGACTGCATGGATGGGTACCTGTGTGTTGGCGAATATGCCGAATTCTGCTCTCTAGCTCTCTGTTCGCTTCAGGCTTCAACTGATGGATCGGGTTCAGGGGCGTGGGAAGGTGGAGCTGAAGAGGATTGAGAACCGGGTGAGCCTGCAGGTAACCTTCTCCAAGCGCCGCAAGGGCCTGCTCAACAAGGCCCACGAGCTCGCCGTGCTCTGTGACGCCGACGTCGGCGTCGTCGTCTTCTCCGAGCGCGGCAGGGTGTTCGAGTACCCCAGCCCGCCGGTCAGGTCTGGATCATCTTGCACCTATCCCGCCTCCGTGACGCTGGCAGGGGGGGCGTCGACGCTAGTGAGGGGGCGACGCGGGGAAGGGGCGGCGACTCCGGCGAGGGGGCGGTGAGGGGGAGGCGATGGTGAGGGGGCGTGCGCGCTGGTGAGGGGGATGCGGTGCTGGGCAGGGGGACGGCGGCGCTGGCGAGGAGGGGGGCGTCGGCGGCGCTGGGAAGGGCCGGCCGGCGGCAGTCACGCCCACGGGAGAGGAACGGGAGACGCTGCAAGCCACGGAGAGGAACGGCGTCAGATCGAGGGGGTTAGGAGGGGGATTTTTAGGTTAGAAAAGTTAACGGTGGGAGGGTCTAAGTGCTAAAGTTTTTCACATCTCTCTGATCTTTGAATGAAGATCCAGCGGCTGTGATGGTAGTTTTTATAGTTTGCATACGAAGTTAGTTTCCATAGGATACGTTGCCTTGTTTAATTTAATAAATTCAAGGCATCACCAGCACGTGTAAAACTATTTTAGACAAGACAAAATTTGTAACAGGCATATATCACACATTATAAATAATATTACAAATAATAGACGTCAATAACATATGTTACAAATAAGACATTGAGGTCGGGATTCGACCTTGGCCACGATAAGCTCCGTTACCAAGTACTCATAAGTGGTAGCGGAAAAACGAAGACTGTTACCAATGTCCTTCAGACATTATTACCCGTGTCCGTTATCAATCTTAGCAACATTTATAACGGGCTTCATTGACGTCCATTACATACTTGACAATGTTAGTAACTTACTATTTCTTTGTCCCTTACCTTTGTGTTTGGTCCAGCTTATAAGCAGCGCTCCTATCCATTCGTCAAGTTCTCAAACTTTCATTTTCTTCCTCCTCCCGACCCTAGCCCTAGTTCTTGCGCGACCTTCGCCTCCACTACCGTCGTTGCATCTCCTTTGGCGTGACTACCTTCTCCCCCCAGACCCATCGTGGCCCCCTACTTCCTGACCATAGCTGGATCCAGCCCAACGCGGCCATCTCCTCCTCTTCCCCGACCCTAGACGGATCCGACCCGACGTGGTCTTCTCCTCCTCCTCCCCTCTGATCTTACGTGGCCTCCTCCGTCTCCTACTCTCCGAGCAGGGTGCAGACTCCTCCTCCTCCTCGACACGGTCCATTCCGGCGTGGCCTCCTCGTTCTCCTCCCCGAGCCCAGCGCGGCTTTATTTCTTCTCCTCCCCGAGCCCGACGCGGTCTCCTTCTCTTCCTCCCCGAGCTCGGTGTGGCCTCCTCCTCCTCCTCCTCCTCCTCCTCCCCAACCTTGGAGTGGCCTCCTCCTCCCAGACCTCGGTTGGATCTGGCCAGTGTGGCCTCCTCCTCCCTGAACCCGGCGTGGCCTCCAGCTCCTCCTCCTCCTCGACCCTAGCACGACCTCCTCCTCCCTGACCTCGGTCAGAGCTGCTCCTTGGCGTAGATCTCATCTCCTTTCCGTGTAATTTTAGATAAACCTTTAACTTGAAACCCCCTAGGTAGCAACAACCTCACTAGACACCATGAACGGCTAAAGCTACTACTAAAGTTTTGCTGATGTTTGTTGGACACCTAAGACTTGCTAGATAACTCAAATCTTATCTTTTGCGGCACTAGACTTATAAGTTATAAGCTAAACTTTCATAGACTTACTAGTACCTTAAAAAAATTCCTCTCCTTTTATTATTGAGATTATGATTTTACGCCTAAAATCACTACATTTAATATTGTATAAACCATATAAAACTTGGGATCGGAGTCATCGGATCAGACTCGATCTCCAACCACGAATCGACTAGAGGCCTCATCCCGGAGCTCTCTTTATATATCCACATGGATTGATCGAATGGATTACATACAAAGCCAGGCGGTGCAGGCTCATCTTTGGTGCAGTGTACACGACAGGCAGTGCGCAGGCGATCGACGACGGCGGCGACCGCAGACCAGAGGCATATCCACCTATGTTTCTCCGACCACAGGGATCAGACCTACTCGCTGCACCGCATCAACGTCGAGTCCTTGTTCCACTTCGAGACGGACCCAGAACCAGAATCCATGGACGACGGCATGGGCGCGCTCCTGCTGCCTCCTCCCGCCGCGCGCTTCCAGCCGCTGAACTTTCATGGATGTTATATATGCATCCAAAATTATTATTTTTAGATAAAGAAAAATTCTATTTCACGAGACAAATGAAAAGTCATCCCGACCTCCTCGTCTTTGGACGAGTTCGGCCGTTAAATTATTACAAAGTTTGATTATAAGGAAGAATACTTCTCCTCGTAATTCTAATGTTTCAATATGAGGTAGACTCCATGGATCTCATAGTACACACACCATCATATAAATTAAAATGGTAGATATAACAAAATTTCTAACAACCCAATCTATTACTAAATCTCCGACTATTCTTGGCAAAGATCTTTATTGTTGACGTCTCCAAAAGTTAGCATGCAATAGTGTACGACCTGCGTGTTTTTTATAGCAAAGATCACATTCTGTTTCAATGTGTACCCCTGTAGATCACACGCGAGAAAAAAAGTTGTGATTTCTTAAAAATCATACCATCGCGACTTAATTAACCATATGGCTCAATATCCAAAATTGAACTGATTATTGTTAGCAGTAGGAGGAGGTCGGTATTGTTTAATTTGCCCATACTAGCTAGTTCAATAATGGAGCAGCGCATGCAGTGTTTTTTTGGGTCTCATCATGTATATTGGATTGATCATACATGCATTGTGGTTGGTTGGGACTTGGGATATACGGGTATATGATTGGAGAGATGTGGTGATGTCTGTGTTGTTCTTTTATTTCCTTCCTCCTTTTTTCCCCCTGCCGATCGAGTACTACTATCTACTACATGATTATTTCCACAAAAAAAAGCTACTACATGATTGCATGATCGGTTGTGCTGTCTGCTGGTGTGGTACCTACTACTACACATTTTTTTGTTTTGTTTATGCGGACCAACTATAGTAGTAGACTAGTACTAAACTATACATATATAGCTAGAGATCGTGTGTTGAACCAAGTATGATATTAAACTAGAGGTAGATTTTGTGAAGCATGCATGCATGACTAGCTAGTACACGCGCGCCTTCCGATCGGCATGGAAGAAGGGAGTGGGACAGAATGGAATTATCAGGGGAATCGCAGTTGGCGTTACATTGTTATTACTACTGCATGATTGCAATGGATTGGGATGGATGGGCACGGGGGGTGCGGTTCATAGCTTGGTTGCTAGCTTTGCTACTCAACAGCGGCACGCAAGTTTTTTGCCCTTTTGTTTTTCTTCAGAAGAAAAGAAAACAAAGAAAAGAAAAGGCTGCAGGTGGTGGGGAAATGAAATGTGCCTACGGGCCCGTATAAATTAATTAATGGTGGAAGGTGGGGGCGCCGACGGAGCAGCTGGCACTCTCTCTATTTGGCTTGTTGCCTTGAGGAGCCTTGTGGTCTGGTCAGGTCACCTCGATCACCAACAACCTACTGTACAATTATTCACAAGCAGGGTATACTAGAGAAGAGGCGAGAGAATTGAACCAGATCGATCGAACGAGACGACGACGTGCGATCCTTGCTTGTGCCGGGTCGTCGTCACCACCATCATCCTCTCTGACCGGTAGGAGGGGCCCTCTTCATTCCAGCGGCCATTTCTTTGCTCCGGCTCCGCTTACGCTTATTAAAAATCAAAGCAGTCTCGGTCGGTCATCGGCTCGATTGTTGTATTCTAGTACGTACTCCGTGTGTTGCCTTCAATTGAATTCTTTCCCTGGCAAGCAAGCAAGCAAGGACAATTCTGCTCTTCTGGTAGTTAGTTAGTCAGAATCGCCATCCATCCATCCACCAGAATCGAATTGCTTTGCTATGATGATGAAGAAGCTCGCCGTGGAGATCTCCGACGCGGCCGACCTTGCCCCCAAGGACGGCGCCGCCTCCTGCAACCCCTACGTGGAGGTGGAATTCGACGAGCAGCGGCAGCGCACCGCCACCAAGCCCGCCGACCGCAACCCCTACTGGAACCAGACGCTCCTCTTCGACGTCCGCGACGCCGCCGCCGCCAGCACCAGCAGCTTCATCGAAGTCTCCGTCCTCCACGACCGACGGCAAGACCAATCCGCCTCCGCCCTCCGCCCCCACACCGCCTTCCTCGGCCGCGTCCGCATCAACGCCGCCTCCGTCGCCCAATCCCCGCAGGAGGCGCTCCTCCAGAGGTACCCGCTCGAGAAGAGGGGGCTCTTCTCGCGCGTCTCCGGCGACATCGCCCTCAGGATCTACTACCTGCTTACAACCCACGACCACGAGGATCTTCATCAACAACCGCCGGCACCCAACCACCAGCAGCAGCACCAGCAGGAGGAGGAGGTTGTCGTTGTTGCCGACCAGGAGGGGCGGACGAAGACGCAGCAGGACGAGCCTCCTCCGCCACGGCCTCGCATCTTCCGCTCCGTCCCCCCTGCGCCTGCGGCCTCCGAGTCCCGCCGCCACCACCACCACCAGCAAGAGCAGCCTCAGCCGCGGCGCGCCACTCTCCACGCCGTCTCCGCTCCTCCCCCTCCGCCCGGGCAGACGGTCGTCATGCCGCGCCCTGCCGCAGCCGCCGGCCCGCCGCCGGCACCCGGCTCCAACTTCGGCCTGGTTGAGACCAAGCCTCCCCTTCCGGCCAAGATGGGCCCCCGCGCCGCCGCCGCCGCCGCCGCCAAGATCGCGTCGACCTACGACATGGTGGAGCCGATGACGTACCTGTACGTGAGCGTGGTCAAGGCGCGCGACCTGCCGAGCATGGACGTGACGGGCGCGCTGGACCCCTACGTGGAGGTGAAGCTGGGCAACTTCAAGGGCGTGACCAAGCACCTGGAGAAGAACCCCAACCCGGTGTGGCGCCAGACCTTCGCCTTCTCCCGCGAGCACCTCCAGTCCAACCAGCTGGAGGTGGTGGTCAAGGACAAGGACATGATCAAGGACGACCTGGTGGGGCGCGTCGTCTTCGACATGATCGACATCCCCCACCGCGTGCCCCCCGACAGCCCGCTCGCGCCGCAGTGGTACCGCCTCATGAGGGACCGCGACCGCTCCGCCGAGAAGCTTCGCCACGGCGAGATCATGCTCGCCGTCTGGATCGGCACGCAGGCCGACGAGGCGTTCCCGGAGGCGTGGCACTCGGACGCGCACTCGCTGCCGCTGGAGGGCCTCGCCAACACGCGCTCCAAGGTCTACTACTCGCCCAAGCTCGCCTACCTCAAGGTGGTGGCCATCGCGGCGCAGGACGTGATCCCCGCGGAGAAGGGCCGCCCGCTGGCGCCCGTCATCGCCAAGATCCAGCTGGGCGGGCAGATCCGGCGGACGAGACCACACCAGGGCGGGTCGGCCAACCCGGTGTGGAACGAGGAGTTCATGTTCGTGGCCGGCGAGCCCTTCGACGAGCCGCTGGTGGTGACGGTGGAGGAGCGCGTGGCGGCGGGGCGTGACGAGCCGGTGGGGCGCGTGATCGTGCCGGTGGCGGCGCCGTACGTGCCCCGGAACGACGTGGCCAAGTCGGTGGAGTCCAAGTGGTTCAACCTGTCGCGGGCGCTGACGGCGGACGAGGCGGCGGCGGGGGCGCACAAGGACCACCCGCCCAAGTTCGCGAGCAAGATCCACCTGCGCCTCAGCCTGGAGACGGCGTACCACGTGCTGGACGAGTCGACGCACTACAGCAGCGACCTGCAGCCGTCGGCCAAGAAGCTCCGCAAGGGGTCCATCGGCATCCTGGAGCTGGGCATCCTGAGCGCCCGAAACCTGGTGCCCGTCAAGGCCAAGGAGGGGCGGCTCACCGACCCCTTCTGCGTCGCCAAGTACGGCGCCAAGTGGGTGCGCACCCGCACGGCGCTCAACACCCTGGCCCCGCAGTGGAACGAGCAGTACACCTGGGAGGTGTTCGACCCCTGCACCGTGCTCACCGTCGCAGCATTCGACAACGGCCACGTCGTCGTCGCCTCCTCCTCGGAAGGGACGAAGAACAAGCAGGTCGACCAGCGCATCGGCAAGGTCCGCATCCGGCTATCGACTCTGGAGATCGACCGCGTCTACACCCACTTCTACCCGCTCATGGCGCTCAGCCCGTCGGGCCTGAAGAAGACCGGGGAGCTCCACCTGGCGGTGCGCTTCACCTGCACCGCCTGGGCCAACATGCTCGGCATGTACGGCCGCCCCCTGCTGCCCAAGATGCACTACACCCACCCCATCTCCGTCCTGCAGCTGGACTACCTGCGCTTCCAGGCCATGCAGCAGGTGGCCGCCCGCCTGGGCCGCGCCGAGCCCCCGCTCCGCCGCGAGGTCGTCGAGTACATGCTCGACGTCGACTCCCACATGTTCAGCCTGCGCCGCAGCAAGGCCAACTTCTACCGCATCACCTCCCTCTTCTCCGGCGCCGTCGCCGTCGCCAAGTGGATGGACGGCATCTGCAAGTGGAAGAACCCGCTCACCACCATCCTGGTGCACGTGCTGTTCCTCATCCTGGTGTGCTACCCGGAGCTCATCCTGCCCACCGTCTTCCTCTACCTCTTCATGATCGGGGTGTGGAACTACCGCCGCCGCCCGCGCAAGCCGCCGCACATGGACACGCTGCTGTCGCACGCCGAGCAGGTGCACCCGGACGAGCTGGACGAGGAGTTCGACACCTTCCCCACCAGCAAGCCCGGGGACGTCGTGCGGATGCGCTACGACCGCCTGCGCAGCGTCGCCGGCCGCGTGCAGACGGTGGTCGGAGACCTCGCCACGCAGGGGGAGCGCGCGCAGTCGCTGCTCAGCTGGCGGGACCCGAGGGCCACCGCCATCTTCATCATGCTCTCGCTGCTCGTCGCCGTCGTGCTCTACGTCACGCCGTTCCAGGTCGTGGCCGTCGTGCTGGGGCTATACCTCCTGCGACACCCGCGCTTCCGGAGCAAGCAGCCGTCCGTGCCATTCAACTTCTACAAGAGGCTGCCCGCAAAGACAGACATGCTGCTCTAGCTACCCGGCCTCGGCGCCGCGCCGCGCCGCGCCCATAATTATTTTAATGACAATAATCCACCATCAATATCTATATATGCTACTGTAATAATAATGACAATAAAAATCGTACATATATTATTCACATATAATGATACTCCATCTACTCTGAAAAGTCTCAAGAGAGAACATCATTCAGATCGAAGCTTCGATTCCTGTCTCAAGCCTCAACAATAATCAATCATGCAGTGCAGTGCAGTGCAGTGCATCAGCCGATTAATAAAGCAATCACGTAAGTAAGGCCCCCTTTTGGTAGAGCTCTACGTGAGGTGGATTGGAGGTAGATGAGCTGATTTTTTTAGCTCCACCAGCTTTACTTATGTCATATACAAAATAGCTCCATCTCTCACAACCAACCAACCCCAAGAAGTGATTCTCCGTTATGGTCATTTGGTGCAGCTCCAATAAAAATAGGATCACATAGCTCTACCAAAGGATCCTAAAAGTCACGAAGAAGGAAGACAAGAGGAGAAGCACTCAAGCATAATGAACCAATGTAATGAGGGCATGGAATAAAGCTAGCTGTGCATGGAAGCTGCACTGTATATTCCTTCTTCTTTCTTGTCGCTGGTCCTACTACGCGCCATGACCATGTGATGTGTGTAAATTAAAGCTGGCTGGCCCCTTGCATCATATCCTTCCCTGTGATGCTTCTTTCTTTCTTGCTGTATAATAATGTATATTCCTCTTCATTCCTAGCTTTATATTGGCCTGGCCGGGATTGGGATGCCGCCGGCCTTCCCTCTTTTGTGTACTGGATGGATGTGATTCTGGATACGTATCTCGTACGTGTGCAGCAGTTAGCAAAGCACGCGGAGTGGAGGCCCAAGAATAAGTTAAAGCTAGCAAGTAGGAGTATCTCCACTACCAGGTCCAGGCTGGTTCGGCAGCTGCTCCATCACCATCCAATCCATGGATTGCTAATGCTTTTGGAATATGCATATCCATGATTGCTCACTCAGCACCAACAGCAGAGATACATATGCATGGGTGCGGTTGTCACTTGCCAATCCGACAATTAGTCATTCACGGTCACGGGCACCCAAAGAGAAGAGATGAAGATGGACATGAGCAGGATATTTAGGACTATAATGTAGTGGCGGTGGCAGTCATTGAATCAAATGGATCTGCATGCCTACTTTCTTATTTATATGACAAAATTTACTACAGAATATGTAAAGCGAAATGTATTTACCGAGACATACAGTCCATAGCCGACATAAAAACAAAGTTTCTGTGGTCAACGGTGTGTCTCAGCAAACGTGTTCCACTTTGCCAATAATTTTTTTTCTATTCTATATATATATTTCTTTCCTTCTTGCTATGTCCCCTTAAAAAAGTAAATCACTTCATGAATTTTTATGGTGGCCGATTATTAAAAAATATATTCCTTATTTTTTTACTAACTAGCAAATTTACCCGTGCGTTGCCACGGAAACAAGATTATAGTTATGCAAAGCATAATTATGATATAATTGGTAAACATAAATCTTTGAGGGCATATATTCTGTACACAACAGTTGCCTCCATTTCTATAGTGGCCATGTGGTACCAACTTTGACTTGGGACTCATTCACACAAAAGTCAAAGGAGTCAAGAGGTGGGAATCTATAGCTGCAAAGAACTCCTTTCCAACATATTCATAAGTAGAAATAGGAGAAGAAAAGTATAACTGACAAGTAATTTACTTGAAACCACAAGGTGTTATCATCTGAATATTCCATATCTTCATAAATAAATGATATTTTAAACAAGAGTTCAATGATTTTCATCAGTAGGACAGTTTAAGGAGCAAAAAATATTAACTATTAGACTTAACTTGAACACTCTACGAAATTGTCCCTACTTGATGTAAAAGTCACTGGACTTTGCTAATGAATGGAGGGAGGGGGTTCATGTTCCACCAGCATATTTAGCAACATGATGTAAATTTTCAACTTACATAACATTTGTCGATGATTTTTCAGTTGCCCCAGTCTGCAGTACAATCGGTTCTAGTTATCAACCTTTATGTTTGTGCCAGATTTAATCAGTCCAAGAATTGTCTGAAAGTTTGCCAGGATCCTTTTCTGAAGTCTCTGAAAACTCCTTGATTTTATTTTTAACACTCCAGACTTCAAGGACCATATTCACGCATCACTGTTTATGACTTAATCTCTTGAAGACCTTATTACATGAAGCACTGACCATCTGATAGGACTAATTGACTTATGTTAGAGAATTGTTATATTAGTTTAACTAGATAAATAAAACATGTAAGCTTAGGTGCCGTTTGGATCCAGGTGCTAAAGCTTAGAGCTTTAAATAAGTAATAATTAGACGTATTAAACATAAATTAATTATAAAACTAATTGCATAAGTCATATCTATTTCGCGAGACGAACCTAACAAGTCCAATTAAGCTATAATTAACACATAATTATCATACGTTTACTGTAGCATTACATTATCTAATCATAGTGTAATTAGGCTTAATAGATTCGTCTCGTAAATTAGTCCTTGTTTATGTAATGGGTTTTTTAATTAATCTATATTTAATACTCCTAATTAACGTGTTTATATCCGATGTGATGGGGCTAAAGTTTAGACGGAGGGAAACAAACAGGCCCTTATTCTAATATTATGCACTGCAGAAACTGACAAGATATAAAGTAATTACATCCAAGCTTAAACAAATAAAAAGTACTCATGTTTCATGGCTGTCCTATACTAAATGCCCGTTTGTGATGGAATAGCCGAATAGAGGCTTCTGATCATCACACATACTTATCACCAATCTTTTCCCTGAACTTTTGCAGCTTAGGACAAACGAATCCCAAATTAGCACACAAAAGTGTAATTCCTTCTTTTTTAATTATTTAAAAGAAAGTGTCACCTCTGCCAATTTGAGAAGCATCTCAATGGTTTCCCTTGCTGGCTGCTGCCTTAAGTAATCCAAAAAAAATCCATTCATCCTTACTACAACCAAACATCATTTAGCTCAGCTAAGCAAACAAGATCCACATACATGCAGAAGATAAAATATCACAAGCCTTCTAGCATAACAGAGCATGGAAAACGCACAAGCGCAAACACCATGCTAGCGAGACCACAGGTCAACGGACCTGAAGGGCCTTCACCTGCTCCGTGTAGCAGCTTAGCGCTGGAGACGCCATGCGTTCCACTTCAAGCCTGAAGCCTGCAACAATGAAACCTCCAAGCACAAATAACTGGATAAGATTTTCAGTGACAGGCTTCAGATCTAGATGACCCAGTGAATACCAAAAGGGAAATTGAGAGGTAAAGGAAGGGATTTGGCGACAGATTCAGGTTACCATCGAGGAGAGGAGAGGTAGCGTGCGATAGGCGCCGTGACTTCGCCGCCCTTCATGCCCTGTTGTGCCTCACCATAGAAATTGAACTGCACCCCTGCTTCCTGCCCGTCGATTCCCTCCCCGCCTTTAGTCTGCCTGCACAACGAAGTTCGGTGTGGACTTAGAAACGATGGGAATCGCGCGGTGGAGTCGGACTGGATCTCAAATTGGTGGAGGAGGCGGCGGTGACGTAAGCACGGATAATGCTGATGTAAGCGATGTACCAAACGTTGTTTGCTTTATAATTAGGTAAAGATTAATTGCTCCATACACACAATAATTAAAAACGACCTTGATTGCTTTTAAAATGACTTGTTTTTTAAGGACCGAGGATTAATTTATTACAGAATGTGTATTTGCAGTTGCGTCGATCGTCAAATGGTATTCACTGGGTAACTTCGTCAAATAAGTTTTATGGTGACGAAACTCTTCTCTTACTTCTATCTTCTATACTACATCGACACATTTAATGTAATGTCGGCCCTAGTGATAGCATGCCGTAGGCGGCATGGAGTTGGAGTGGATTGAATTGGAGAATATGACAGGCTAACCAACCAGGACCATGAATAATCGACCGAACGATGGATGATATATATGATGAACAGAACAGGTGGTGGGGCACACGTACTGAAGCCATGCATGCAGATGGTAATGCGTGATGTTACCTCTGCTACTGCTACCATATATGCTGCCTCTATATATGTCCGTCGATCGTCCCATCTCCACCGTACGTCTCATGTGTTGTTCTTATAATCTTATTTGTTGCCCGCGCACTCGTCGTCTATGCAGAGTATGCACTGCACGAATGCCTTGCTCGATAGAGACGTGACAACGAACGAGCTACACACAGTAATTACGAGAGGGGTGTCGGTGTGGGTGTATGATGATGATTTGGTGACCAAACCACCGTCACCAATTCACACACAAAATTCGATGAATCAGCCCACCAGTTAGTTAATCCAGAGTCCACACGCGTCAATTAGAGAGAGCGAGCGAGCGGCATGGGTGGGGGCCTCGAGCAGTAGGGGGCACCAGCTTCCGTGCACTTTTTAAGGCAGTTGGCTTAGAGCACACTAAAGCCCACAAGCGCCCGGGAGGAACAACGAGGGAACGGCCCAAACAACTGACGCGCGCGGGACTTTTTTCATTACCGTGCCGTTGCCGCGCTTTGACTTTTTTGAACGGACTTTTTCTTCACGCTTTGATTTTTTAACGTACTCAAATTATCACTACTAAGTATGCAACTATAGGAGGTACGATGTTGCACTCGACATTTCAAAAATAACAGTTCAACATTCTGATTATACATTTCAACATTTTTCACATAAAAACTAAACTAACATGCTTAAACTAATACAGTCAACATTTTCATATACTAGGTTCAACATTTTTCTCAAACTTAATTCAACAATTCGTATAAACTAGATCAACATTTTGTGTGAAAATGTTGAAGCAGTAAGTCTAAAATGTTGAGATAGTTATTCAAAATGTTGAAATAGCATATTGAAAGTGTTGATTCTAAAAAGACACACATATAAAATAAGAATATACTCATATTGGATCTTATTTTGTTGCATTAATTCTAAATAACATGGTGGTTCAAACGGATTCAAAAAATGATCAACGATTTAGAAGAAAATCGCATTTAAAGGTTGACACTAAAAAAAGATTCCCGTCGCGCGCGTCCATGCGCGTCCGTGAGCTCTCCACCGCGCGCTTGAACCGCTTCGGTCCACAATTCCAATCGATGCACGAATCTCAAACATTGGAAGCTAGGTAGGGAAAAAAACTTCCGAAAGCCCACCTTAATTTTGCAGTAGCAGGCCCGTTTGCAACAGGTACCGTTTTATTCTTTACCAAGCTTCTGTATCGATGGATAGTAATTGTCCGTTATAAGAGGTGGAACATATCATATCATGACCTCTATGTCTTCTTTGCATTTCAACTTGACCCTAGTTAATTTTAGCTTAGTAATATTTTGATCCGGTCCTAATTAAGTCCGATCCTTAACATTTTTAGGATAAAACCCCGGACCCTTTACCACCCCTAGTTATAGGTTGTTACAAACAGGGCAATTAAAGACCAAACTAAAAGCTCCCCAAAAGAATACTTTACTACACGAGAGTCTATTGCTAAAACACCAGCGCAAAGGAAGCAAAAACATCTAACTTTATTCATAGCCTTTCCTCTTCTTTGTGCAGTAGCGCCTTTCCTCTTCTTTGTCTCAACGAATAAAGTCAACAACGAATAGTAATTTGGAACGGAGGTAGTATCAATTCAAATTGTATCTTGTAAGACTACATCATTTGATCTCTTGCTAGATCTAATAGTCACAATTATCTTGCTTTTTAAGATCCGTCGGCATATATCTTTTGAGTCTTCTACTTAGCTGCTAATAAAAGATCAATTTTTCTTTAATGAAAGTATCATATTAGCTCTCATTAGCCAATGCTTTCTTATCTTGGCCTTATTTAAAGTTTTATTGCATGTTTATCTTGTCACAACCGGATTAATCATATTGTAAATTTTAATTTATTGTCATGCTGCCATCGCTGTCTTGGTTAGGTCTGATCCGATTGGTGGTGACGGTAGATTAAATGTTATTAGATTGTTGGTTCTTTTGTGACAAGATAAATATTCAGTAATTGCTCAATCCTCATCGGACTACTGGCCCATGGCTTATCTATCATGCTTTATTTCACTACATTATTGTTATTATTGGCTAATCTCTTGTTCAGCCGATATGTCACCTTGTCAGTTGAATGGGCAAATTGGCCGGCTCGCACTGAACTTTAAGAAGCTAAGGACCTACACTGCAAATCTCCCAGGCCTTCGCGTGTGATGCGCAAAGGATCATTAGTCGTTTTTTTGCGTCAACACTTTGACATGTCCACAAGACAACTTTGGTGTATGTAGAATTGGAGGCATTTTTTTATGCTGCTTCTCGTCTTCGCTGGATGGTGTGGTTAGTGTTTTTTCCTTTTCCTCCCCAATTAGCCTTCCAAGATTTTTGTATTTTTTTCACTTGTACTTGTAGATCATTATAAACGGCACAATCCAATTTTTGTTTGCTGGTTAAGAAAACATATTCCTGTATATATGGAGGGAGTATTTATGCTACTTTGTCTTTATCTAATAATAAAACGAGTAAGACTTATACCCCGATTTTTGGTCTGTCAAAATCAAAATCGCCATACTCAGTGCAAAACCAACCGAGATAGACGGAATTCGTGCAAACCAGATAAACTGTGAGCATATGTAGGGGAGCCGAAACTTTTATTGGACCAAACAAAATATGTTAATATGGGAGGTGTCACACATGGCTATGAATCTATGATCATGGCTTGTTGTATTATCTAGAATTTATATATTTGATGGCTGTCTGACAGGTGAATTGAGGAAGCCACTATTGAAACGTTCATTGTCATGTCCAGTCCTAACTACGAGGTATCATCCTTGGAAAAAGAAAAAAAAGGTTGTATTTTTACTCCATGCTACATAGGACTAGCAAGAACTCACGTGCGTGCCGCACGTTTATTGATGACACCTAGGTACTAAAACCGTGTCACTTGAGTGGGCCATGGTAAAGAGACCAGTCGTGCGAAGCGCTTTTAAAAATAATTTATATTCGCTCTCTCATGTATAGAGAGCTTTAGGTATTATCAAATCTAGAAGCACATCATTTTCGAGATATTGGTCTTTATTTATATGGAGAAAAACTCTCCAATCTATTGTCTATTAGCAATACGGAATTATTATGTATAGACGTGGTTACAAATATGGGTATATTTAGGTGAACCCTTTTTTCTCTTCGAAGTTTTGATGTCCTTGACACTTCCGCGTAAAATTGTTCCATTTTTTCCTGGTGCTTCGTGTGACTTGTGTTGGTCTCCTCAGATTAGCAATTTTGAAGAGAAAATTTGATGCTTGTTTCTTGCTCCTGCTTGGCTGTGGACTTTATTTTGTTGGTGCCAAGATGACCGGTGGCAATGGCAGCGGGAGGGTGGCGATCGAGCTGGTAAAGCAGGCCGTGTTAAGGCCAATTAGATCATCAACGAGCTCCACACCACAACTTGGTTCTTGCAGACGGCTGTCATGATACATTGGCAGGACGGTACATGTTTCTCTCTTTCCAGCCATCTTATGTGATTACTGTATAAGCTAACCCTATGGTCATTCTCTAGGTCATGGATGCTGAAAGATTATATACCACTGTCATGTGATGATGAACCACCACCTTCAGGTTAGTTTCTTGGGATAAGACGAAGAAAGAATCTTATCATGTATGGGCAACAAACTGTCCGATTGCTATTTCCAGTTATGCACACGTATTTGCTCAGATTTGTAGATACATAACAACAATGGCAACTAAATTTGTTTCGGCTGTAGGAGCCATGCGTATCGGTTGATTCCTTAAAAAAAGCTCAGAGGAGGTTTCACGGTAGAAGAATTGTTTTTCAGTTTGGAGGTTATTTCCTTTCCAAAAAAAAAGTGGGTAAAAAAAATACCGGTGAAAAAAAGGGGGCTAGGGGTGAGCTCACATGGGGTTTTTCGCTCTACCAAATTTTTTTCGTAATATTTCCTTTTTTCCCTACATCGTGGGTCGAGGCGGGTCCATTGTGAGGGGTATGAGATGTTTTCGTTGGTAGCAAAAGTTTTCAAAAGAACACATTCCTTTTAGTATAGACTAGATGTCAAGAAATTAAAATAGCCAATTTTATCGTGGAAAGAAAAGGTCTGCATGCAAACATATATACATAACCTCACATTTTTTTAAAAAATCTTGCTATCTATTTGTCGGGGACAAACCCAGGGGGTCCTCTAATCATCGGTGTAATCGCCCTCAAAAAACGATATGCCACGAAAGACCAAATCACCGACAGCCAGGAGGAGCCATCAAGGCAGCTCGGCCCATCACAGCCTATCGCGGCCCAGGAACGGCCGTCCGAGCTCGCCTGTCGGGGGGACCCAAGTCGCTACCCCCGTCTCCGCCTCGCTCGAGGGCCGCGCACCCTCGAGCAGGCACGACGTAAACCCCGCCCCGCTCGAGGGTTGCGCACTCCCTCGAGCGGGCGAGCCGACTCCGCCTCGCTCGAGGCCAACTATCTACTCAACGCGGCGCACTCCGGCACCCTGCCCGACAACGGCATTTAGCGCCCGCCCCATCAGGCGGGCACCGAAGTCAAAAGGCAATCTTTTCCCCACGCCGCGCCACTGACACCGCAGAGCTCGCTGTTCCACCTGCTCCAGTCACTGTGCGTCCTCACTGGCGCTGTGCGGACGCACGCGGCACTGCGCAAGACCCTGTGCAGACTGGCAGGCGTCATTCTGCACCACTGTTCCACCTGCTACCGTCTTCTCCCCCCGGGACGCCCCTCGAACGAGCATGGGGAACCCTCGAAAGAATATCTAAACAGCAACCGAGTACAGACTCTGGTCAGGCGTGGCCTGGTAATGACGAACGCCGGGTCAAATCCGCCAACTCTCGACCATCCTGTTGACGCAAAATCTGCAGTTCGCGCCAAGCACACAGCAAGCCGAATTAGCTAGCTTCAACACGTGGCCCGTGCGTATGAATCCGAAAGCGTGCCAGTCAGTTTGCCTGAAAACTAACAAAGGGACAAAGACGTTTAGATCAAAACCTGGAACGTGCCGGGTGAGACCAGACAGTTCCATATTTGCGGCATTGAAGCCAATCTCGAGAGACGTATAGCTACGGACAAGCTATCTGTCGTTACTCAGAATATCATTCGGCAGTCGGTAGAAGCATGTGAGAATCACACTGCCGAACGCACAACATCAGCATGACGTAAGATCAGTAGAAGCATGTAAGCTATCTGTCGGCAGTTAAAGCCTCATTCGGCAATCGGCAAGGCACGCAGGGAGCGCACTGCCGAATGCGTGACGTAAGCATGACGAAAAATCGGCTTTCAACCGAATGAACATTGTAACGCATACTCATAGCCGATTAATGAGAAACAAAGCATAATAGATAAATAAAAGGGCGAAAGCATGACCATAAATCCGCAGTAAACAAGAATGCATAGGCCGAAAGCAGCACCCGTCAAGCATGGCAACAAACAAGTTAATCCACCGCATGATACAACTCGTTTGAGGCCACACCACCAATCAGATTAGATCAATCCACCGCATGATACAATCTAATCGTGAAAGGCTAAAAGCATTCATTGTTCACTGCAAACCCACGAACACGTTCACTCGTGAGAGCACTGCCGAATGCGGCTGCTTAGCCGAATCGGGGTCCGCGGCGAAGGAACAAACTTAATCGATAAAGATAAATCTATCAGATCGAATCGAATTCTAATCCACCGGATGATTAGCTCTAAAACAACCCAAAAACCTGCATCTACCGCATGATACCCGGTTCTGTCAAGATCTACACGATACCAACAAGTTCGAACCCGCGACACGTGGCAACCTAGATCGGTTTCGGACTCGGCTATGAGGGGATAAGTCATCGCATCGTGACGTAGAGCCGATTCTAACCGACCTAGATTGGGCAAAGGAGTGTTGCATGAATTAAGCACAGAGTAAAAACGAAGCAACACGGGGTAACTTAATGAATCTGTTAGATCTTGCCGAAATCTAACAGAGCCGATAACTTGGTCCATACTAGATCTTAGCCCACCGCATGGCTCATGACCTAACAGAGGAACCTTCTTGAGACCACAACTTAAATCCACCGGATGATACTAAGCATGGTAACAAGACTACTTGCATCAAAGCTTAAATCCACCGCATGATACTAAGCATGATACAAGGTTGCCGGTACTTACGGAGGTCGACGGATCGATGACTCCTCTCGAAGAACTCGACGACTCGACTAAAGGACTCGATGTTGGCACGGGGCCGGTTTGTTGTATGATTGATTGGATTGTCTTTTTTCCTTACAGCTGCCATGGGTTTATATTTATACCCAGGTCTTGATACAACTCCTAGTCGGACACGACTACAATACTTGTTTCTAAAAATAAATGACGAATCTTCGTGCCCATATTGCGTTCCTTGTTCGAACCGGCCTTTTCCTTATGTTTTTCCACGTCATCACGCCTTCCCGAATGCTACCGCTTTTGCCTGCGGAACTATGCCTCTGCCGAATGACGACGCGTTCCCGACCGCAGAGCGTTATTGCCGAATACTTCAGAGAAAGCTCCTTAGCCGAATGGTATCCTTCCACCAAATCCGGCCCACACGTCAGCCTCTTCCTGGTGCTAAATTTTGGTGTTAACACATGCCCCTTCAATTTCGGGATAAAAGATGCTTTTATCTCGGAATTGACCAGGAATCCCCAACATCTCCAGGCTGAATCCGCTTTGATATCCGTTTTCCGCTTCCAAATCCTCAGAGTGCGTTTTCAAACTCAAAACCCTAGTTCGTCGAATCTCTCAAGCTCCAATCTTCAAATGGCGAACCAGGATCAAATTCTTCAAGTAAGTTTTGTTTCCCTCAATCACATTCGGCATTA
Source organism: Echinochloa phyllopogon (assembly GCA_033239725.1). NCBI lineage: Eukaryota > Viridiplantae > Streptophyta > Magnoliopsida > Poales > Poaceae > Echinochloa > Echinochloa phyllopogon. The sequence continues at coordinate 45,057,863 of BTCW01000016.1, forward strand.
CTCTTTTCGAGCTGCATTTTGAATCTCCGATTTGCTCTTCCTCTGTTCTTGATAGGCTCTGACTACTGAAATCTTGACCCCTACTGAGGAGCAATCCGCATCTTTCTTCCTCGGCCCCTCAGGGAATCCAGATCCCTCCGAAATTATTGCGGCCGAGTCTCAGAGGATCCCCTTCAAAACTTCACTGACGAGACCTCACGAATGGCAAGATTCATTCAAGAACTGGCCTCTGCCCTCAATCGCCGGCTGGAGAAACTGGTACAAAAGGATTCTTGAAGATAAAAGCCCTCAGACGCAGAATTGGGACAGTCTTCGTATTTCTCATTGCTTGGAGCTATCTCTAGCCGAAACACCCAAGAATGAAAATCTCCTGATTGCAGCTTGTCACTTCTGGTCCAATGGCATGAATGCTTTTCTCTTTGGTCACGGACCAATGACTCCAACCCTGGCCGATGTCTACATGATAACCGGCCTGAACATCACAGGGATAACACACCCATACAGGTACAAAGGTTCTTCCAAACAGACAGGGGTGAAGACTGGAGTCGGCTATAAGAGATACATCCAGACTTACATGCATGATGGTCCTCTGACTGACGTTGAATACAGGGCCTTTCTGAATATGTGGCTGTGCAGATTTGTTTTCTGTGGTAAAGCCAATGAGCCAACTCTGAATCACATAGTAATGGCCGAAGACCTGGCTGCAGGCACACTTATCCCTCTCGGGAAATATCTCCTGGGAAGTGTCTATCACATGCTCCATCAGACCATTTATCAGATGCACACCAACAAGAAAATTTCCTGCGTTAATGGTCCCTGGTGGTTCGTCCAGATGTGGCTGCAATTGTACATGCACCAAATTGTCTCCATTGACCTCAACAGCCGACATTTCCCCTCGGTCAATTACCAGGAAGCAGAAGCCCAGAGCACCAAAGGCTGTCAAACCTATGGGGAAGCAGCCTCCACTATTGCTATCAACAAGAGCATTGGAGAACTGTTTGAACTTTTCTTCAAAGGCTTTGCCAATCCCCTCTGGTTCCCATACATGGACAATGACAATCTCACTTTCCCTTGTGAATTCAGCTTTGAGACTGGATGCATAGATGCAGAGTCCACAGCAATTTTTAACGTTTTCATTCGGCCTTGCATCTTACCAACCGAATTTTGCGGAGGAAGGCTGGTTCAAAGTTCATATGAATATTATCAGCCGAACATAGTTGCCAGGCAACTAGGGTGTGGCCAAGTGCCCCCAAGATTATTTCTCCATGAATTCCTCAAGCCGAGGCAGATCATCAAAGACTCCACAGAAACAAAAAGGGTCTTTGATTACAAGTGCTGTGCAGCCATCTATCAACTCGATCCTTTTGTGCCAACAGCACTCATTCATCCTTCCTTCACCCTTTGGTGGCAAGAATTCCATGATCATACCTTCAATACACCAGTTCACCCTCTTTGCCTTGAGTTAATGCCTGGTTATCAGCCGAATTCAGAGGTAAACATGCTTATAATCCATCTGTTTTTCCAATAACACCCTCTTTCATCGACTTTTGATTCTGTTATTCTGCAGGACACAGTCCCTGCCCCTCTGGCTAGAGCAATTGTATATAACATCGCTGGCCCAATATCTATTCTGGGGCATCTCTCTCCTTCTTTGGCTCAAATAATGTCCAGGCCTGCCAGTCTGGATCCAACTCTCGCTGCACCACCTTCTACCAAGAGAAAGATTTCTTCTCTAACTGCCCCTTCAGCTATAAAGAAGAAAAGAACAAGCAGCAAAAGAACTGCACAGGTCAAATTTCTCCTTCCTCGAGTAAAAATGCTAATTTCATTCTGCTCATTTCTGTTCCTTTATGATTTCAGGCCAAATCACAGCAATTGGCCATTAGCACAGAACCTGCCGATGCTTCAGTGATTAGTAAAATTTCTCACCATCTTGTCCTTTAAAACTCTTTTTCATCGGCACTAACTTTCTTTCAGTCACAGAGCAAGCTTCAATGGATCCAATTTCGGAGAGCTCCTCTTTTCATCAAGAACCAGCTTCAGCTCTACCTGATGTACCTCAGCCAGAAGCCTCATCTCCACCAAAGAACCTTCCAAGCTCTCCTCAGCATGACATACAAGAACCTTTGCCTGAGCTTGAGCTGCCCTCTCTCTCCATCCAAGAGGTCAGGAATGAGGTAGAGATGATTACCCAGTTCTCCCAGCTTTTATCCAATAGACCATCATTAATTCGGCAACAATTCTTTTCCAGGATAAAACAATTTCATCACCCAGCTACTCATTTGCCTTGGACGATCTTGTTGCCGAACAAGGAGAAGAAACTTCCTCTGGTCAAGCCTTATCAGAGGAGAACCAAGCAAAACTGAAGGAAATCCTCTCCTTTCTGCATAAGGACACTCGAGATCAAGTCAACAATGCTGATCTCTTAAGAGACTTGCTTGAATCATTTGATCAAGATCTTCCTACCGATATCAAGATTTCTTTAGATCCAGTTTCTAGATTGGACGATCATTTTATTGCAGTGAAGCAAGCTCTGAAGAATCAATCTGCTCAACCAGCCTTGGAGCAAAGAAGAACATTGGCCAAGCAATCTGTAAAAGATTTGCACTCTAGAACTCAGAGCAATAAGGAACTGTTAGCTGGCCTACAGGCTGCACTTAAATCAAAAGAGACCAGAAAAGCCGAATTAGAGGCTGAATTGAAAAACTTATCGGCTGAAATTGAAGCTGATAAAAAGAAGATAGCCGAAATTCCTGGTCTGACAGAAAAGTTGCGCAAGGAGGCTTCAGCAGCTCTGAATGAAGAGAAGCAACTCAAAGCCAAACTTTCTGCCCTGGCCGAAACTCAAGAAGCTGACAAGCAGCTATTAGAGAATATCAGCAACATGATCTTGAATGCCAAAAATGTAATTTCAAAGTACTTGGGTGTGTAAATTGTGTCAAATAGTTTGATAGCCGAATGTTTTATCAACCCTGTAATCTTGTCATCTCTTAACTCTGCTTTTTCTCCATTGTGGATAACTCATTCGGCAAAGCTGGTTATAATAGCGTCAGACCCGAAAACGCTTCAACTACGACATAGCCGAATCTCATCCAGTCAAAGCCGAATACGACTCGATAAGAATCCCAAACGACATGGGAACCGATCGGCTGGAAAATCCTTTCCACCTTCCGAACTCTTCGGAATACGCGCCACGATCTTTGGCCACGATTTCCTCTGCGGGTTCTATAAATAAACATACCGAGTGCCGCTATCTCCTCACCAAGTCTTTTGCCTTCCTCGAACTCTTCTTTTTCCCAAGCACAGTAAACTCAAGAAAAACCCAAATGACGAATGGAAGGCGACCGGCTGCCGACGAGCCCGAAGGAAGTCGCGCCGGCGCTCGCCGCAGGTGATTGGCTGCTTGCTTCTCTCTGTTCTTCTCGAGATTTGCCCTCTCCTTGACGAATCTCTTTGTTTTTTCAGGGTAATCCAATGGATTGCCGCCGCTGGTGCGCCAGTTGCGGCTCCAGCCGCTGCTCCTGCGGCGTCCAGCTCTTCGAGTTCGTCCAATCGGACTCTCTCATCGGACGACTCCCGCTACTCAGACGGCGATGCTCGCCGATTCAAGGCGGAGCGCGACGACTCTCGTCGCGAACTGGAGGTCATTTCCAAGCAAGCCGGGATTGCGGACCTCGAACGGCAGGCCGAGCGTAAGCAACTGCTTGAAGTCATCGACGGTAATTTCCGTAACTTGTTCAATCCTAATCCCATCCTCCAAATGACATTAATCTGTTATCTCCTTGCAACCTTGCAGCGCGTGATGCTGAACTTGATCGACTGAAGGCGCTAGTGGATGAGCTGGCGAACAAAGTGAACGCCCAAGGGGACACACCCGGGGCACGCCTTGGTACGGTGGCAAGCCGTGTCGACGAGGTGGCCTCCCATGGCGTTCGCCTGGGCGTTGCTACGGGTCTCGTTGCCATGTCGACGCACACCGGCACTGACTATTCCAGGATGCCGGTTGGTTTTGCCAACAGCAACCCAGAAGACATCGAAGACATTGACGCCTCCATTGATCGTCTTGATGGCCATGGTGCTGCCATTGCCGATTCCATTCATCCCCAGTCTGTTTTGAACAGGCTCTTCCAGTAGTTTGTACTAGGGATTTATGGAATTTCGGTAATAAAACTTATCTTTTGTGATCTTGCATGAACTCCTGATGTAATATATTTTGTGCTAAGGGCAATACATTCAGTACTGGCCATTTTTCCTCTGTCGGAAATTTTTGTCCTGAAGGCGGCTTCTTCCCGAATGCCGGCTATTTCCATTGTGTCTTAATCAACGACCAATCTCAACGCTAGGATAGTATTTCTTCAAATATCTTCCGTTTATAGCAGCAATGAATTCTTCTCCCAGTTAAGTTTTCAAAATATATGCATTTCCAGGCACGCATCTGATCACTCTGAAAGGGCCTTCCCAGTTTGGAGACCACTTACCGAATGCACTGTATTTAGTCCCAATCGGCAATATTGCTTTCCAAACCAAATCTCCTTCTGCAAATTGCTTGACTTTCACCTTCTTGTTGTAATATTTAGCAACTCGCATTTTATTTTTTTCAACATTTTCCAAGGCCCTGAGACGAATCATATGCAAATCTTCTAATTCGTCCATCATTAAATCATTATAATCTTTAGAACTTAAATCCTTTTGCAACTTTATTCTCCTTGAGTCTAATTGTATTTCCCATGGCAAGATAGCATGATGCCCATACACCAACTCATAAGGAGACGTCTGTGTAGCCCCATGTGGAGCCATTCGGTAAGCCCATAAAGCCTCATTGAGTACCGAATGCCACTTTCTCGGCTTCTGATCAATCTTCTTCTGTATGATTTTGATCATAATTTTGTTAGAAGCCTCTGCCTGACCATTAGCTTGGGCATAATAAGGAGAAGAATTCAACAATTTGATGCCCATACTTTCAGCAAAATCTCTGAACTCTGAAGATGTAAATTGAGTCCCTTGATCTGTGATGATTGTTTGAGGAATTCCAAATCTGTAAATGATATGTTCTTTAACAAATTCAACCATATTCTCCGATGTCACCTTCTTTAATGGAATTGCCTCAACCCATTTGGTAAAATAATCGGTTGCCAAAAGCACAAACTTATGCCCCTTGCTAGATGGAGGATTTATTTGGCCAATCAAATCTATTCCCCATCCTCTGAATGGCCATGGCTTGATAATAGGATTCAGAACTGATGCTGGAACTCTCTGAATGTTTCCAAATCTCTGGCAATCTTGGCATCCCTTATAATATTCAAAGCAGTCTTCTAGCATTGTAGGCCAATAGTACCCAGATCTCCTAATAACCCATTTCATTCGGTAGGCCGATTGATGTGCTCCACACAATCCATCATGTACTTCACTCATCAGCCTTTTTGCTTCTTCATGATTTAAGCAATGTAACAGCACCCCATCCAAGGATTTATAATATAAATTATCATCAAGAAGAACAAACTTTAAAGCTTTATACCTGAGCTTTCTAGAAACCTTTCGGGATGGATTCTCCAGACAATCAACAATTTCTTTTCTCCAATCATCTTCTGCCAGATCACTCCCGAAAGCATACACATTATTAGCAAAAACTTCTTGAAGCTCTTTATAACCCGAAGCACTTTGAGCCAATCTGTTTGCCTCTTCATTGTCTCTCCTAGGAATATGCTGCAGAATTACCGACTGAAATTCCTTTAAGATTTGCTTGCATTCCTCATAGTAATTCCTCAAGACATCATTTCTGCACTCATACTCGCCATTCAGTTGCCTTATGACTAATTCTGAATCTCCAAAAATTTCAACTGCAACGGCCTTTGCTTCTCTCAAGTATTGAAGTCCTCTGAGCAACGCTTCATACTCAGCTTGATTATTAGTGACAGTAGGTTGAATGGGAATAGCAAATTCAAATACCTCTCCTCTTGGTGAAATTAACAAAATACCTACTCCACCACCTTTGTCACATGAAGAGCCATCGAAGAATAATACCCAAGGAGCAATTTCAAGCGAATTAACTGATAAATCGCGATGCTCAGTAATGAAATCAGCAATAATCTGTCCTTTAACGGCCTTTGCCGATTCAAACCTTAACTCAAATTCAGACAAAGCTAAAATCCATTTGCCAATCCTTCCGTTCAAAATTGGCATAGACAACATGTGTTTTATCACATCAAACTTTGAATACACAATGCATTCGGCATGTAGTAAGTAGTGCCGAAATTTTGTACAGGAGTAGTAAACACATAAACAAAGCTTCTCAGTAGCCGAATACCTCGTTTCGGGATCAAGCAATTTTCGGCTAAGGTATGCAACTACCCTTTCCTTTCCCTCGAATTCTTGTATGAGGGCCGATCCAATAGTTTGGGCATCGGCCGCCACGTACAACTTAAAAGGCTTGTTTAGCTGTGGAGGTACCAACACTGGTGGTTCTTTCATGTATTCCTTGATCTCATCGAAAGCCTTCTGTTGTTCGTCGCCCCATACAAACTTCTGATCCTTCTTGACCTTTAACAGTGAAGAGAAAGGCAACATCTTTTGTGATAAGTTTGATATGAATCTTCTTACGAAATTGATCTTACCAAGCAGTGACTGCAATTCCTTAAGATTAGTTGGAGGAACAACTTCATCAATGGCTTTCATACTTTTCCTGCCAACTCCTATTCCTCCTTCGTGCACCAGAAATCCCAGAAATTCTCCTGCCGAAACTCCAAAAGCACATTTATTTGGGTTCATTTTGAGCCCATGTTTCCTAGTGCATTCTAGAGTTTTCCTTATGTCGGCCAAATGTGCTTCATGATCCAATGACTTAATCACGATATCATCGATATATATCTCCACAATCTTGCCGATCAACTCATGAAAAATATAATTCATAGCTCTCTGATAAGTTGCACCAGCATTCTTCAAACCAAACGTCATGACAACCCATTCAAACAACCCTATATGTCCTGGACATCTGAAAGCCGTTTTCGCTATATCTTCCAATGCCATAAAAATTTGATTGTACCCTGCATTACCATCCATGAAACTAATCACTTTATATCCAGCAGCAGCATCAACCAACGAATCAGCAATAGGCATCGGATATCCATCCATGGGTGTAGCTCTGTTCAGATCTCTAAAGTCTATGCAAACTCTCATCTTCCCATTTTTCTTGTACACAGGAACAATATTAGAGATCCATTCTGCATATCTGCATGGCCGAATAAAGTTTGCTGCTATTAACCTTTCCACTTCTTTCTTCACATCGGCCAACACTTCATCTTTGTAGATTTTCCGGGGTGGTTGCTTGTAAGGTTTATAACCAGGCTTGATCGGCAATTGATGCTCAACAATGGAACGATCTAAGCCAGGCATCTCCGAATAATCCCAAGCAAAGCAATCTTTGTATTCTTTTAACAACTCAATCAACTTCTCCCTGAAAACCGAATTCAAGCTAGCACTGATGAATATCGGCCTTGGTTTGCCACCATCTCCAATGTCTACTTCTTCTAATTTATCAGCCGACACAAATCCATATCCTAGCTTCCCGTCAGTTCCATCGATTGGATTATCCATTAAAAATTGCTAAAAGAGCCGACTGCTTTGATCGGCTGTTGATCACTGCTGACTGGCTCAACAGGACCTTCTCCCCAGTCCTTACCTGAGAAGCAATCTATGCCTTGATATTCCCAGAAGGCCGGTTCCACATTAGCCACGCTAATCGAATCATCTGCTGGGACAATTTCCACTTCATCATCTATCCACTGAATAAGCTGTTGATGCATAGTAGATGGAATACAGCAATTCGCATGAATCCAATCCCTTCCAAGTAGCAAGCTGTATGCCTCTTTGCCTTCAATAACAAAGAAGGTTGTAAGCAGAATCTTGGACCCAATCATCAGATCTACATGTACACATCCTTTGGTGTCCGAAGGATTCCCAGCAAAATCATTCAACACTATGCTTGTTGGCGTTAAATCTCCAGGGTTCATGCCAAGTTTCCTGAATGTATTGTATGGCATCACATTAACAGCAGCTCCACCATCAACAAACATCTTCGTTAGTGGCTTCCCGTTGACATATCCTTTTAAGTACAGTGGCTTCATGTGCCGATTCTGGACTGGCTTCTCGAAAATAGCTTGTTTATTCAATACCAATTGTGCCATTAACCCATATCGTTCGGCTTCATCCACTTCTGACAATATCTCTTCCTGTACAATTTGATTAGCTGGAGCCATGAACTCATTCGGCAAGAAACATACCATGCATGTAGGAGCCGAATGACCCGATTCGTCAGGCCTGTCTTTTGGACGCCATATCGATTTCATCCTGGTTCCTGCTTGCTTCAATTCTTGATTCCTCAGTCGTTGGACTCTTCTCTTCTGGCTCCTTCTTAAACCAGGTGGACACCACTGTCCTTTCTGCCAAACATACTCACGATCTTCTTCCTCATGATCAATCCATCTATAATCAGCACGTCTTTTCATTGGTTGATCATCATTCTTATATATTTTTAGACGCCGATCATCACTAGGATGTACCCTTCCAATTCTTTCATGGACGGATCGGCGAATGGCAACATTTTGCCTATGTTCGACATATCCATTATTGCATTCAGGACAGTTATTCCACGTAGGCAGCTTTAAACCCTCGTTCCAACAGTGTCTGAAGAAAATACAATCCCAATGTGCACGTTCTTGCTCTCGGACATATTCTTCTTGTTCTTCCTCAAACCTTTCTTCTTCACGTCTTCTTTTCTCCTCCTCGTATTCACGTCTCTGGTAACGCTCTTTTTCTTGCTGACGCTGCCACTTATTGAGGAGAATACGCGATGTGACTCTGGGTTTAGAAGAATTCCCAATTTCAAATTGGCTATTCGGGAAGCGAGGTCTCTCCTCGCGAATCTGTTCGATCGTGATTTGCCGATTAGGATCTACTGAGCCACTCTGCTTCGCTTTCTTTGACGTCAGGACTCTCATTTTTTCCTTTTCTCCAGATTCGGCAGTACTCACCATATTGATTGAGAACCCAACCATGTTCTGAGGAAACGGGTTACTGTCCAACTTCATCTTATTGTCGAATTTCAAATGCCCTTCTTGGATAGCTTTCTGAATCTTCACTCTAAAAACCCTGCACTCATTGATGGAATGAGAACTTCTATCATGGAATCCACAGTACCTCTTATCTTTCACTCCATCAGGCCGAAGCATAGAATGCCCCTCTGGTAGCTTGATTCGGCCTTCCTTTACAAGATAATCAAATAATTTATCTGCCTTAGTTACATCAAAATCATAGGTACCCTTATTCTGTTTAATCCACCTCTGATTCACCATGACTGGTTCTTTACTCCACACTATCTCTGCTGCAGCTATCTCTTCGCTATCTTCATACTCATCTTCTTGATCTGCTCTTTCAAGGAATTGGTTATAGATGTCAGCTACATCATTATTTTTAGCAAATCTGGCATCTTTCTTGAAACCATATGCCTGGTTACTCATCAAGGCCAATCTGTGTGACAACTGGCCCAGATCATCAAACTCCATCCCGAATAGCTTCTCTCGAATGGCAGGTAGCATGCCAGCTACAGCCATACCAGCCAGCTGGTCATCAGGTATGTTCAGAGAAAAGCACATGCTCTTTGTTTCCTTAAATCTCCTGAGGAATTCCGTAGGTGTTTCATTATTCCTCTGCCTTAAGCTGGTCAAATCAACCAACTTTTTCTCGGTACTGCCAATGTAGTAATGAGCATGGAATTTCTGCTCCAGGTCTTTCCAAGTACAAATCGACTGAGCAGGCAAGGAAGCAAACCATGTAAAAGCTGGACCCGTCAGTGACAAAGGAAAGTATCTGATTCTGAAAGCCTCATCTGCCGAAGCTTCTCCAAGCTGCATCAGATATCGAGCTATATGCTCCACAGTGCTAGTATCATCTTGTCCTGAGAATTTAGTAAACTCTGTAGGCACCTTGACTCTATTCGGCAATGATACCCTTTGGTACCATTCTGGGAAAGGAGACGAGTACATGTACCCCTGATTTTTAGGCTTCAGACCGAATTGATTTTGCAATACATCGGTCATTTTTTGCACCATGAGGTCAATACTGGTATCTTGATTCCCTGGTCTTCCAACAAGCATGCCTGCAGTACCAACATACCCAGGATTCGGGAGAGCGTCGATAGCATTGTAATCCATAAACTCTGAATATCCGTTTCCATACATGTCCCTTTGCAGCCTGTTGTTCAGAGGGGATATCTTATAAGCAGAAGCAGGCGGATTCCCTGTGGTGCCGAATGCCATATCACCGTATGTGCGAGTTTTCGGCAGTGCAGGCTGAGGATCTTGCCGAATCGGTTGACCATTTGTATCTTTAGTACCAGAATCTCCAGTTTCATCAGCATTTCCTTTACCATGTGGCCTCTGAGCTTGTGCTTGAACATTGAAGTATGTCGGGCCGCCCAATTGCCCATGTATCTGCTCGAAGGGTTTATCCACATGCTGACCAAAAATGCTTACCATTATATGCCGAAAGCTGTTCAAGAACGCAGCATTGTGATTGGTCATTGCTTCCCCTAAAGCTTTGTATAACAAGCCCGAGAATCTCTCCCTCTCTTCTTCTTCAGTAAAATCAGACTGCCTAGGAAGGAGAACTCTTGGCAAATCGGACTTGAGAAACGGTGCACCACTCCTGTTCTTGGCGAAAGACAGTAAACATTTGTTAATGAATTGGTCAGCAGCAGCCTTTACCATCTGTTGATGCTCTTCAGACAATTCTTCCAAAGTAACGTCCATGATGTCGCTCAACTCAGGCATCTTGAAAACTTGTGTGTGTCCCACCGGGCGTGCCAAAAAGTGTGTTGACGCAAAATCTGCAGTTCGCGCCAAGCACACAGCAAGCCGAATTAGCTAGCTTCAACACGTGGCCCGTGCGTATGAATCCGAAAGCGTGCCAGTCAGTTTGCCTGAAAACTAACAAAGGGACAAAGACGTTTAGATCAAAACCTGGAACGTGCCGGGTGAGACCAGACAGTTCCATATTTGCGGCATTGAAGCCAATCTCGAGAGACGTATAGCTACGGACAAGCTATCTGTCGTTACTCAGAATATCATTCGGCAGTCGGTAGAAGCATGTGAGAATCACACTGCCGAACGCACAACATCAGCATGACGTAAGATCAGTAGAAGCATGTAAGCTATCTGTCGGCAGTTAAAGCCTCATTCGGCAATCGGCAAGGCACGCAGGGAGCGCACTGCCGAATGCGTGACGTAAGCATGACGAAAAATCGGCTTTCAACCGAATGAACATTGTAACGCATACTCATAGCCGATTAATGAGAAACAAAGCATAATAGATAAATAAAAGGGCGAAAGCATGACCATAAATCCGCAGTAAACAAGAATGCATAGGCCGAAAGCAGCACCCGTCAAGCATGGCAACAAACAAGTTAATCCACCGCATGATACAACTCGTTTGAGGCCACACCACCAATCAGATTAGATCAATCCACCGCATGATACAATCTAATCGTGAAAGGCTAAAAGCATTCATTGTTCACTGCAAACCCACGAACACGTTCACTCGTGAGAGCACTGCCGAATGCGGCTGCTTAGCCGAATCGGGGTCCGCGGCGAAGGAACAAACTTAATCGATAAAGATAAATCTATCAGATCGAATCGAATTCTAATCCACCGGATGATTAGCTCTAAAACAACCCAAAAACCTGCATCTACCGCATGATACCCGGTTCTGTCAAGATCTACACGATACCAACAAGTTCGAACCCGCGACACGTGGCAACCTAGATCGGTTTCGGACTCGGCTATGAGGGGATAAGTCATCGCATCGTGACGTAGAGCCGATTCTAACCGACCTAGATTGGGCAAAGGAGTGTTGCATGAATTAAGCACAGAGTAAAAACGAAGCAACACGGGGTAACTTAATGAATCTGTTAGATCTTGCCGAAATCTAACAGAGCCGATAACTTGGTCCATACTAGATCTTAGCCCACCGCATGGCTCATGACCTAACAGAGGAACCTTCTTGAGACCACAACTTAAATCCACCGGATGATACTAAGCATGGTAACAAGACTACTTGCATCAAAGCTTAAATCCACCGCATGATACTAAGCATGATACAAGGTTGCCGGTACTTACGGAGGTCGACGGATCGATGACTCCTCTCGAAGAACTCGACGACTCGACTAAAGGACTCGATGTTGGCACGGGGCCGGTTTGTTGTATGATTGATTGGATTGTCTTTTTTCCTTACAGCTGCCATGGGTTTATATTTATACCCAGGTCTTGATACAACTCCTAGTCGGACACGACTACAATACTTGTTTCTAAAAATAAATGACGAATCTTCGTGCCCATATTGCGTTCCTTGTTCGAACCGGCCTTTTCCTTATGTTTTTCCACGTCATCACGCCTTCCCGAATGCTACCGCTTTTGCCTGCGGAACTATGCCTCTGCCGAATGACGACGCGTTCCCGACCGCAGAGCGTTATTGCCGAATACTTCAGAGAAAGCTCCTTAGCCGAATGGTATCCTTCCACCAAATCCGGCCCACACGTCAGCCTCTTCCTGGTGCTAAATTTTGGTGTTAACACATCCCCTGGTGAACCAAGTACGCCGCACACTGTGGTTGACGGCAGCCACCATACCGACCCCTGTACCGCCGACTCCGATCCTTCCACACCTGCCCCGCCCTCGAAGTCAACCAGCGAACGGGCAGCTGGGCGCGGGCTGCGGCAGCGACACCCCTCGAAGCCGCTCCAGGACAAGCACAGGGACGGCCGCGACACTCGCAGAAGCCGGGGCTCGCCATAAATCCCCCGCCAGGATCAAGGACGACGCACGCTCGGCGCCATGCTCTCCAGTACATATCCCTGTAGCACGTCACGCTTGTACTTGTGAACCCTACTCCCACCTTTCTCTCCTTGACCTATAAAAGGAGGCAAGGGGAGACACCACGGAACACGATATTGGCACTCGCCTCAATCACACTCAGGGACTTGGAGACTCCTCCTCCTCTCCCGCCTTGCTTGTAGCTCCCCTCTGCAAGCATTCCGGTGCAAGATAGTACAGCGCCCCGAGCGCACCCTGCTGGACGTACGACCTCACGGTCGGAACCAGGATAATCGCTCGCTTCATCGTGCTAGCTCTTGCATCGACCATCAAGGGACGGGACACAGCGCATTCTGTTAGGCGCTGGGGATTGATCGACCGATCCCAGCACCGACAGTGGCGCGCCAGGTAGGGGGCTGCGCTGTGATCAACCTCGCCCGATCAGTTCCCTTGACGGCAGGCCACGCCAAGGCCATGTCGCCACAATCCGCCCCGGGGTCCCCCGGCCCGCTTCCGCGCGGGTACCGGATCATGTTTGGGAGCCTGGAGTTCGAGGCGACCGGTGAGGGCGTCCTCATGCGGCTCGCCTCCAGGCCGCCCAACATGACGCCCGTCACCCCGACACCACTAACGCCATCCCAACTCGGGAGACGTCGTATGCTGCGCAAGCTGCAGATTCGCGTGGAGCGGCGCGTCGCCCCACGCATCGTCCTCCCCGACTGGGACGCACACCTGCTACTCCAGCCCGCCGCCACATTTCAGGGGGGCGAACCCCCGCCGGCGGCTCCCGCGGAGGGAGCACGCTGGGAAAATGTGGCCGGGCCGGCGCAGCTCCCCCACGGGATGAACAACGCAGCCGCAAGCTACTCCGCGGCAATCAGCGCCAACCCAAACGCGCACGAGGATTCGCCGGGTCTCCAGCTGGGTTCGATCCACGGCCTCAACATTTCCTCACCCGGCGGACCCCAGTCCGAGTCGGATGACGAAGAGAGTGCGCACGGGCAGGAGCACCCGAACTTGGACTACTCAGAGTTGCGCGACCGCGAAGGCCTTATCTCCTTCCAGGCCATCGCGGACTTCTGCCTCACCTGCTCTGACGACTCCAGCGAGGAGGAATATGACCCCACGCGGGAATGCTTCGTCCTCGACGGCGAAGTAGAGTCCGTGGGAGAGGATGAAGAGACGCGCGACGGGGCCGGACACGACGAACCACCACCGGCGCCCGCCGAGCCAGCGAGCGAAGCCGCACTCGCGCAGGCACAGCTTGCGCAGGTGCAAGAGCTGGAAGCCAAGCTCCAACAGGAGCGCCAACAGGTACAGGAGCTGCGCGCAGCCCTGGAAGCCCGGCAGCCCAAACGCGGCGAACACGCACGAGCTGCCGGGCGTATTGCTCAAGCGCGCATCATGGGTGACGGCGACAACGCCGGTCCTGCCATGCCGCCACGAGCAAGCCAGAAGCTCGTCGCCGCAGCAACCCTGATTCGGGCCATGCCCGAACCATCGACACCAGAAGCACGCAGCATGCGGCGCCAGGTGCAGGCCCTTGTCGAAGAAGCGGCCGTTCAACAAGCGGAAAGTTCCGCCTCCCGCATGCGCCACCAGGACAGTTCGAGAGCTGGAGGCGGCAAGTGGGATAAGGAGCAATCCATCCACACCCCACCCAGGGGCGCATGGACGCCTCGCCGTCCAACGAACGACGGAAGGGCGCTTGTGACCGGCGATGGCGAAACGAGGAGGTCCGCGAAGGACCGACTTGTGGACACACGGGGCGCCGTCGACGATGGCGACGCGCGCAATGTCCTGAACAGGAAGAGGCAGGACGCGGCACCTCCCCGCAGCAGGCACCCCCGACGGGGAGGCCGCTATGACAGCGAGGAGGACAGAAGCCCGATGCCGGAACCCCCGGGAACCCCGGTGTTCAGCCGGAAGATCCGTTCGGCCGCCATCCCGCCGCGTTTTCACCAGCCAACCACCATCACCAAGTATTCGGGTGAGACGAAACCCGAGACGTGGCTCAACGACTATCGCCTAGCCTGCCAGTTGGGCGGGGCCACCGACGATGCCATGATCATCCGCAACCTTCCGCTTCATCTCGCGGACTCGGCGCAGACGTGGCTCGAACACCTACCCGCGAACCAAATCCACGACTGGGACGACCTGGTCAAGATGTTCGTGGGTAACTTTCAGGGCACATACGTGCGCCCCGGAAACTCCTGGGACCTGCGCGGGTGCCGGCAGGCGGCCGGCGAGCCGCTGAGGGACTTCATCCGCCGTTTCTCCAAGCGCTGCACCGAGCTCCCGGGCGTGGGTGACTCCGAAATCATCCACGCCTTTCTCGAAGGTACGACCTGTCGAGAGCTGGTGCGCGAGCTGGGACGAAACCATCCCACCAGTGTCAACGCTCTGTTCGACATCGCCACCAACTTTGCCTCTGGAGAGGAGGCTGTCGGGGCGATCTTCGACGGCAAGACCAAGGGGAAGCGCGCGGAGGAGCTGCCCGCGGAGGGCAGCAAACCCAAGGCCAAGACGAAGAAGCAGAAACGGGGCAGTAAAGGCAAGGGGCCCCGGCAAGCCGCGCAGCAGCAGCGGCAGGGCGAAGACTCTGACGACGCCCTCGTGGTCGAGCGAGGCCGCAAAGGCCCTCGGGACCCCCCTCAGGGGGGAGGCCTGTTCGACGAGATGCTGAAGAAGCCATGCCCGTACCACAAGGGCCCTGTCACCCACACCCTCGAACAGTGTGGGATGATCAAGGGCTACTTCAGGCGCGCCTCCGCGAAGGAGGATGGCCCGAAGAAGGATACGGGCGATGGCGGCAACGACGAGTTCGCTCATGTGGAGAATGTATTCTTCATCGTGGGGGGGCCCACCGTGAACGCGACGTCCCGGGAACAGAGACGTGAACGCCGAGAGGTCTTCTCCGTTCACCCCGCGACGCCAACTTACCTCGCCTGGTCGGACGAGACCATCTCCTTCGGCCGCGAGGACCATCCGGACTATGTCCCGAATCCAGGGCGCTATCCGCTTGTCGTCGACCCCGTCATCGGCAACACGCGATTCTCCAAGGTGTTGATGGATGGGGGCAGCAGCCTCAACATCCTCTACGTCCACACCCTAGAGCTCATGGGCATCGGCACGAACCAGCTGAGGCCAAGCAAGGCGCCGTTCCACGGCATCGCGCCGGGAAAACGGGTCCAACCCCTCGGGCAGATCGACCTGCCCGTTTGCTTCGGTACTCCCGAGAACTTCCGGAGGGAGACCCTCACCTTCGAGGTGGTGGGATTCCCAGGAGCGTACCACGCTATTTTCGGGCGACCGTGCTATGCCAAGTTCATGGCGGTCCCCAACTACGCCTCCCTCAAGATGAAGATGCCAGGGCCAAAGGGCGTCATCACCGTGGGATCGTCGTACGAGCACGCCTATACGTGCGACGTCGAGTGCGTCGAGGGCGCGGAAGCGCTCGCCTACAGCGAGACCCTAGTGGCGGATTTGGAGAAGATGGCGAACGAGGCCATCGACTCCACCAAAAGGCACACGGGCACCTTCGAGGCTGCGGAACACACCAAAGCGGTGCCCCTCGACCCCGCTGCCCCCGAGGGCAAGACGTTGAGGGTCAGCACCACCCTCGACCCCAAATAGGAAGCAGTGCTCGTCGACTTTCTCCGTGCCAACGCCGACATTTTCGCGTGGAGACCCTCGGACATGCCGGGGATCCCGAGGGAGGTCGCCGAGCACAGCCTCGACATCAAGCCACACTCCAAGCCGGTGGTACAGCGACTGCGGCGGTTCAACGAGGAAAGGCGCCGCGCCATTGGGGAGGAGGTGCACAAACTCCTGCAAGCCGGATTCATCAAAGAGGTATTTCACCCAACCTGGCTTGCTAATCCTGTTCTAGTTAAGAAGAAAAACGGAAAATGGCGCATGTGTGTAGATTACACCGGTTTAAACAAAGCATGCCCTAAGGTTCCATTTCCTCTGCCTAGAATAGATCAGATAATAGACTCCACCGCTGGATGTGAATTGCTATGCTTTCTTGATGCTTATTCCGGTTATCATCAAATCAAGATGAAAGAGTCTGACCAGCTCGCGACTTCTTTCATCACCCCGTTTGGCATGTTTTGCTACGTCACTATGCCGTTCGGCCTCCGAAACGCTGGAGCTACATACCAGCGATGTATGCAACACGTTTTCGGAAGCCACATCGGGCGGACCGTTGAGGCATATGTCGACGATATCGTTGTGAAAACCAGAGAGGCGAACGATCTGGTCAACGATTTGCAAATCACGTTCGGTTGCCTCCGGGCGAACGGGGTAAAATTGAATCCGGAAAAATGCGTATTCGGGGTGCCGCGAGGCATGCTATTGGGTTTCATCGTCTCTCAGCGAGGCATCGAACCCAACCCCGAAAAAGTCTCGGCCCTGGAACGAATGGGGCCAATTCGGGACCTCAAGGGGGTGCAAAGGGTACTGGGCTGCCTTGCAGCTCTCAGCCGCTTCATCTCTCGACTTGGTGAAAAGGGCTTACCTTTGTACCGGCTCCTAAAAAAGCACGAACGCTTCTCATGGACCCCCGAAGCCCAAAAAGCCCTCGACGGGCTAAAAGCGTCGCTCGCACGCGCACCCATCCTCACGCCGCCGCGGAACGGTGAGCCTCTCTACCTATATGTGGCTGCGACAACGCAAGTTGTCAGCGCCGTCGTCATTGTGGAAAGGATAGAGGAGGGCCACGCTCTGCCGGTCCAGAGGCCGGTGTACTATGTCAGCGAGGTGCTGACCGAAACCAAGATGCGGTATCCACAGATCCAGAAGCTAATCTACGCTATAGTGCTCGCGCGTCGAAAGCTGCGACACTACTTCGAGGCCCACCCGGTCACCGTGGTCTCATCTTTCCCTTTGGGGGAGATAATCCGCAACCCGGACGTCTCGGGTAGAATAGCGAAGTGGTCTATGGAGCTCGTAGGGGAAACTCTCTCCTACGCACCGCGAAAGGCGATAAAATCACAAACCTTAGCGGATTTCGTCGCTGAGTGGACCGACGTCCAACTTCCACCGCCGCAGATCCAAGCCGAATGCTGGACCATGTACTTCGACGGGTCGGTGATGAAAACCGGGGCAGGCGCGGGCCTCCTCTTCGTCTCGCCCCTCGGAGAACATATCCGGTACGCGGTTCGCTTGCACTTCCCAGCGTCGAACAACATGGCGGAGTACGAAGCCCTCCTCGCTGGGCTCCGCATCGCCATCGACCTCGGCGTCAAACGCCTCGATGTCCGGGGAGATTCTCAGTTGGTCATCGACCAAGTGATGAAGAACGCAAGCTGCCGCGACGAAAAGATGGAGGCGTATTGCAACGAGGTTCGTCGTCTCGAGGACAAATTCTGTGGCCTCGAGCTGAACCATATCGTGCGCAAATACAACGAGGAAGCGGATCAGCTGGCCAAGATCGCGTCAGAGCGAATCGCCGGTCCTCCGAACGTCTTCGCCCGCGACCTCGACCGCCCCTCCGTCAGCCTCGAATCAAAGGCCGGAGCCCACGGGATACCCTCGAGGGCTGCGGGAGTCGAGCCCATGAAAGAGGACCCCTCGAAAGAGGGGCTCGAAGCCCTCGACGCTGAAATCTCTTCGGCCGAGGCCATGGAAATCGATGAAGACACGCGACCGCGAGACTGGCGTGATCCGTACCTCGCGTGGATCGACCGCGGGGAGCTGCCCTCGGACCGAACCGAGGGGCGCCGCATCGCCAGAAGGGCCAAGACCTTCGTCTCGGTCGGCGGCGAGCTGTACAGGCGCAGCGCCTCAGGGATCTTGCAGCGATGCATCCCCATCCCCGAGGGAAGGCAGTTGATCCGCGACATCCACGCTGGGGCGTGCGGACACCACGCAGCGCCGCGCACCCTCGTGGGTAACGCATTCCGGCAAGGCTTTTACTGGCCCACCGCCGTGTCCGACGCGAACGAGGTCGTGCGCACCTGCGAAGGGTGCCAGTTCTACGCACGAAAGACGCATCTCCCGGCGCACGCCCTGCAGACCATCCCTGTAACATGGCCTTTCGCGGTCTGGGGGTTGGATCTCGTGGGGCCCTTCCGCCTAGCGCCCGGGGGATTCACCCACTTGTTGGTAGCCATCGACAAGTTCTCGAAGTGGATCGAGGTCCGGGCCATCACCAGCATCAGATCCGAGCAGGCCGTGATGTTCTTCACCGACATCATCCACCGATTCGGGGTACCCAACTCGATCATCACTGACAACGGCACCCAATTCACCGGCAAGAAGTTCTTGGAGTTCTGCGACGACCATCACATTCGCGTTGATTGGTCGGCCGTGGCACATCCACAAACGAACGGCCAAGTAGAACGTGCCAACGACATGATACTACAAGGCCTGAAGCCAAGAATCTTCAACAAGCTGAACAAGTTTGGCCGGAAGTGGGTTGTTGAGCTGCCATCAGTGATCTGGAGTCTCAGGACAACCCCAAGCAGGGCCACGGGCTTCAGCCCGTTCTTCCTCGTCTATGGCGCCGAAGCCGTCCTCCCAACAGACTTGGAGTACGGGTCTCCGAGGCTTAAGGCCTACCAGGAAGACCGAAACCAGCGGGACCGCGAGGACTCGCTGGACCAGGTGGACGAGGCTCGCGACGTAGCGTTGCTTCACTCAGCACGCTACCAACAATCGCTTCGGCGATGCCAAGCTCGGAAGGTACGGCGTCGGGACCTCCACGAAGGGGACCTGGTGCTAAGAGTACGCCAGGACAACCGAGAGCGCCACAAGCTCACTCCGCCATGGGAAGGACCGTTCATCATCGCCAAGGTCCTCAAACCCGGCACTTACAAGCTGGCGAACGAGAAGGGCGAGGTCTTCACCAACGCCTGGAACATCCAACAGCTACGTCGCTTCTATCCTTAAAACTCTCAGTATTTCTTGTAAACACTTCGTGTTCTTAGTTAACAATAATAAAGAGTTTGCGAAAAACATGAAAACATTGTTGCTAACAACACAAACAAGGGGGACTTGGTTCTATTTTCAAATAAAGCCAAGCCCCCCTCGGGGGCTGCAGGGGGGTCTACCCTCCCTAAATCGTCCCAATTTTCGAAAATTGTGTTAAAACTCGAGGCGCTTAGAGAGGATGCGGGGCGCGAGCTAGCTAAAGCTGGAGCTGGTTGAGCCGTGAGACCGCCTATGCCCGCGAAGGGATACGGCATCTCCCTCCCCACTCCACGCTTTAATCGCTTGCGGATTCGAAATACCCGGCTAAAATCTCTCCAAGCCAAGAGTAGCACAATAGAACAATCGAACAAGTTTGAAACGCACGATCGACTTTCAATCTTAGTTTATTTACAGAGCTAGTCTCCTAAAAACTAAGATACATCTAGATACTAAGCCTAAACCCTTCAGGCTCCACCTTCTTGCGGGGGCGCGGTGGCCTCGGTGGCAACGGTCGAGGGAACCGACGCAAGCGCCCCAGGACCATCGTCATCGCGGCACACCGAGGCGATGTCCTCCTCAAGGGACGCCACGGCGTCGGCCTCAGGATCAACCTCGGCTTCGGTGGCGGTCGCGGCCTCAGGCCCAACGTCGGCGCACGCATCTTCGTCCTCCTCGGGGAAAAGATCGCGCACGAACTTGGCGGCAAGAGCCGTGGCAGCATCCTCGGCGCCGTCATCAGCCTCGTCGAGGGCAGCCAGGGCAGCGTCGTCGTCCAGGTCCGCGTCGATGAAGTAACCGCGTGCCACCGCCGCGAGGTCAATGACGTAATGCGTCGACACCACGCCGAGCGCCTTCTTCACCCCAAGGTGAAGCGCGTGCTCGAGGCGCTCCGCCACGCAGCTCTTCAGAGACCTCAGGCGGCTGGGCAACGAAGACCCCGACTGCACGTCGACGCACTGGACGTCCCGGCATGCCGCATCGGCGGCAACCTTCAGCGCCTCGAGCTCCCCCTGGGCCTCGGAGTAAGCGGCCTGAACAGCCATCACCTCATCCGCCTTCTCCGCCTCGGCCCTCCGCAGCCCTGACACAGCTCAAGCACGTCAAGACGAATTCCAAACACAGAAATCCAGGAAAGCGTAAGGACATACCGTCCACCAAGGCCCTGGCCTCGGTAAGCGCTGTGCGCTCTTGCTGGAGCAGGCCCTCTGCGGTCGCCAGCGCACCCTCCCTCTCTCGAAGCGCATGGCCGAGCTGCTCGGCCTCCTGGGCCTTTTGCCCCGCCCGGGCCACCGCCTCCGCGAGCTGGGACTGCGCGGCCTCGCGCGCCTTGTGCTCAAGCTCGAGCCGCTCCAACGCTGCGGCCAGGGCTCGGGCCTCCCGCTCCGCCGCACCTCTCTCGGCGTCGCGCTCTCGCTCCGCGCGAGCCTTGGCTTCTTCATGTACGCGGGCGGCCGTCTCCGCTTCCCTCACCCGGACGGTGAGCTGGGTCACTTCCGTGCCCATGTCCGCGTTCGCCTGGCGGAACCGGCGAAGATCGGCGTACAAGCCCGCGATGCACGCGGTCTTGTCTACCGCCTCTTGCCGCAGAAGCTGCACGAAGAAGCCATCAGGAATAAGACACGGACTAAAAACAACCTCGAAGTGCTGGGACGAGCGCGGGGATACCTCGAAGAGCTCCAGCGCCTGCCTGGAATGGAGATCGGCGGCGGCTGAGATGGCCCGCTCCAGGTCCGTCCCGACCCGTTCGGCCTGAGCCCACAACTCGTTCTCCTCCGCCATGCTCTGCCAGACCCGGGCGGAGACGCCAGGCTCCTCCGGCCACGCGCTCGGGCCGCGACGCCCCTGGAGCAGCGCCACCTCGGCCGCATCCCACTCGGCCGCTCCCCCGGCCACGGGCATCTGCGGCGGCCCCTGAGACAAGAAGCGCGCCGCCGACGCCTCGGCCGCAGACACCCCAGCGGGGGGAATGTCCCCGCCATCGCCACCCTGGGCCGCGCCTTGTGCGCGACCCAAAGCCGGCAGGATGACCGTACCGCCGACCGGCACGACCGCCTCCTGCCTCCTTCCGGTAGGGGCCGCAGCAGTGGCATGGCCCTCCTGCTCACCTACCTCCGTCACTGGGGCGCCGTGCCCCGGCTCCACCTCAACCACCGGGGCGTCCTGCCTCGGCTCCGCCACCAGGGGCGTCCTCCCCCGCTCCTCCTCCACCGACCCGGAGTCTCGCACCCACGGCGCCGGATCCGCCGGCATCGCTGCGGACGTCGCTGCGGGACGCGGAGTCCCGCGCGAACGCGATCCTCCGGGGTGAGGGGAATCCGACCCCCCAACCTTCAACGCCTTCTTGGGCGCAAGGATAGGGGCGACCCTGGCGCCACCCGTGCTAAATCAAAAAGAAAGGACGAAAATCACGAAACAAAAAACCGAACGAGGATGAAAGCTACGAAAAAGTTCGAGGCAGAACTTACCGGGTGCAATCCTGCAGCGCCCGCAGCTTCCGCTTCAAGCCGCCCGTCGAGGGAGCCCTCCTCGAACTCGAGGACCCCCTCAAATCGCTCGGGGGCTGCGAACCCCCCGAGCCCTCGACACTCGCTCCGCTGCGGCGCGACGCGCCCGCAGCAGAGGAGAAAATTGTTCGCGCCCGCGGCGTCGCGGGTCGAGCAGGCGCGACCACCGACCGCGCCGCCACCGGCGCAACATCGCCCGGGGCCGCCACGCTCGCCTCGGGCAGCGGCGCGGCCATCTCCTCCTCCTGACCGGCGGGCGGAACCCCGCCGGCATCGATCTCCTCCTCATCCTCCCCCTCGCTGGGAGGGTCCGGGGAGTCCTCAGGGGACGACGGCTGCGCCCCGCCATCCCTCCTCCACCGGCGAAGCGCCGCCTGGTGCGCGTCCCGCCGGGCTTGTCTCCTCCGGCTGCTGGCTCTCTTCGCCTCCTTTGCGTCCCTCTCGCGGTCACGGCGAGCGCAGTTCGAAGCGCGCACCTCCGGAGTCGGCGCGAGGGAGCGGTAGAGGCCGCAGTTCACATCCTGAAATCACGGCGAATTAAGGAAGGGAATGTTAAATTAATCAATCCAACAGCCCGGAAGGGGAGAATGACGACTCACCGACAAAACATGGCCCTCGTCGGGGCGCAGCCGGAACGACCGGAGGTCGCTCGGCATGGTGTCAGGGTGCACCGCCGTTCGCACCCTCGTAACGACGTACTCTTCAAGCAGCGGCTCCGACAACATGCGCGAAGCCGCCAGTGCCGCCGGGTCGGCGCCCTCCGTCATCCGGAACAGAGGGAGCTGCCTCTCCATAAGGGGAACCACCCGGCGGCGATGACAGTGCGCGAGCACGTGCGCCACGGTCAGGCCCGACCCCTCCAAGGCACGAAGGGCGTCGACGACGGGGCGGAGCCTCTTCCGCTGAGCTTCGCCGGAAACGCCGTAGCTCCAGGAGTCGGCCTTCTCCGTCAAGACCTTGCCGGTGTACTCCGGCAGCCCCAGGCCGTCGTTGCGCAGGTAAAACCACCCCTTGGCCCAGTCGCTGTTGTTGGTGGTCATCCTGCAGGCCGGGTACAAGTGCTTCCTGGACTCGACCGGCACGAGCGTGAGACCACCGGCGCACGAAGAACGGCGCACCCCCCTCCCCGCGCCAGACGTGCTGAGCTCGGCGCGGAAGAGGTGGACCCACAGGTCCCAGTGCGCCTCGATCCCCAGCACAGCCTCGCAGACGCCGACGAAGGCCGCCGCCTGCGAGATGGCGTTGGGGGAGAAGTTGTGGAGCTCCACGCCGTAGTAGTGACAGAGGCCCCGCATGAACTGGCTGGCGGGCGCGTTGAAGCCCCGCTCGTGAAAGCGGATGAAGCTCACCACGTACCCCGCCGGTGGGTTCGGCGCCCTGGCCGCCAGCGCCGGGACAATCCACGCCGGCCGCGTCGAGTCGCCCCTGGGCGAAAGCTGACCGCCGTTCACCAAGCCCTCCAGGAGATGCTCGGTAGCGGTGGACGGAGTCCACTCCGTGACGCCTTCGATGATCACCATGGTGGACGGCGGAGCAGGGAGCGCAGAGCAAAGGCGACGAAGGCGTGGAGGACGAACAGAGGAGCGGGCTCGCAAGCAAGCGAAAGGCAGAGGCAAGAGCTGGTGCGAGGAATGGCAAAGGTAAGAAATCCCCTTCCTCCCCTGCTTTCCTTTTATAAGGAAGCGGGCTCGTCCCTGCCGCGACACGCCAACCCACTGGCAACGGGCCAAACCCACGCATGGCACGACGCTGACAACCGGGGACCCCCTCCCCCTTTTTTTCCGCGGAGCGGCACGCGTGGGCGGCGGCATTTACTGCGGCGCGGCAAAACGAAACGGCGCAACAGTGGCGACTGACCGCCCGTCGCCTCGCCTCCCCCCGGCGCACGCCAACTCCGCCTAAAAAGGCGCGCCCACTGCGCCCATCTCGCCCACTCCGCGCCACGTCAGCCACGACCACGCCCGCCAGCGGTCGTGCGCGGGCCCGAACGACTTAACCGTTGGATTCCTTCCTAGGAAAGACAATGACCCCCCTCCGCCTCGAGGCGCAGGACGCTACTGATCAGGGACTCGAAAACCAGGCCTCGAAGAGGTTTGACGGGCGCCCCAGATTAAGCGGTGCGAAGGCCGCCGGTCACGCTCGACCACCCCTCGAGCCCGCTGCTCGAAGGTGACCTGCACCTTTCGCAAGGCCCTACTGATCAGGAGTACGAAGCTTGGCCCTCGAAAAGGTTCGACAGGCGCTCCAGATCAACAGAGTCAGGGACGATTCGGGCGTGTCCGACGGACTTTTCCCCGAACGCGAAGTTTGGGGACGCCCCTGTTGTGTTCAAGGCCGGACAGAGGCAGCTAGTGGGGGGATCCCAACGAGGGAGAGCTTTCGCGCCCTCGGTCCCTGCGAAAGGGACCGAGCCCCACCTAGCAAACCTTTGCAAGCGCTACATGGACGTGTCTCCGGACCACGAGCCGACCCCTAGCGAACGGGACACGGACGTCCACTTGAACTACCCGCTAACAGCTCACCGAGGCATCCGTGTACGCTGCCCGATTCGAGGGTTGCACAAATGACCTCACCCCTCTCCCCCTCGAAGAGGAAGCGAGGGTCGCAACTCAAAGACAAGAATCCCCTCCGATCGCCTCCGCGCGGGCCAGGAGCTCGGGGGCTCCTTGCAGCATCTCCTCCTCCTCATATGCGCGAAAAACATCAAACCGTGCAGGGTCCGCCCCCCGAATTCCGTATAACTCGGTCTCGCCCCCGCCACATCGAAAGGGGAGTGACTGACACAACCCTCGAAAGTCAAAGCCCTTGCACGAGTGAACTCACTCCTCCAAGGGCTCGGGGGCTACACCCGCGGGTGCGCTCGCGCGCCCCCACGGAAGAACGTGCATAATCAAGAAGGAGTAATCCCCGCAAAATGCCCGGGAATGATCCCGCGAACCATCAGCCTCTGCCCGACTAATCCTTAGTCCGGCAGAGGCTCGGGGGCTACTGTCGGGGACAAACCCAGGGGGTCCCCTAATCATCGGGGTAATCGCCCTCAAAAAACGATATGCCACGAAAGACCAAATCACCGACAGCCAGGAGGAGCCATCAAGGCAGCTCGGCCCATCACAGCCTATCGCGGCCCAGGAACGGCCGTCCGAGCTCGCCTATCGGGGGGACCCAAGTCGCTACCCCCGTCTCCGCCTCGCTCGAGGGCCGCGCACCCTCGAGCAGGCACGACATAAACCCCGCCCCGCTCGAGGGTTGCGCACTCCCTCGAGCGGGCGAGCCGACTCCGCCTCGCTCGAGGCCAACTCTCTACTCAACGCGGCGCACTCCGGCACCCTGCCCGACAACGGCATTTAGCGCCCGCCCCATCAGGCGGGCACCGAAGTCAAAAGGCAATCTTTTCCCCACGCCGCGCCACTGACACCGCAGAGCTCGCTGTTCCACCTGCTCCAGTCACTGTGCGTCCTCACTGGCGCTGTGCGGACGCACGCGGCACTGCGCAAGACCCTGTGCAGACTGGCAGGCGTCATTCTGCACCACTGTTCCACCTGCTACCGTCTTCTCCCCCCGGGACGCCCCTCGAACGAGCATGGGGAACCCTCGAAAGAATATCTAAACAGCAACCGAGTACAGACTCTGGTCAGGCGTGGCCTGGTAATGACGAACGCCGGGTCAAATCCGCCAACTCTCGACCATCCCCTGGTGAACCAAGTACGCCGCACACTGTGGTTGACGGCAGCCACCATACCGACCCCTGTACCGCCGACTCCGATCCTTCCTCACCTGCCCCGCCCTCGAAGTCAACCAGCGAACGGGCAGCTGGGCGCGGGCTGCGGCAGCGACACCCCTCGAAGCCGCTCCAGGACAAGCACAGGGACGGCCGCGACACTCGCAGAAGCCGGGGCTCGCCATAAATCCCCCGCCAGGATCAAGGACGACGCACGCTCGGCGCCATGCTCTCCAGTACATATCCCTGTAGCACGTCACGCTTGTACTTGTGAACCCTACTCCCACCTTTCTCTCCTTGACCTATAAAAGGAGGCAAGGGGAGACACCACGGAACACGATATTGGCACTCGCCTCAATCACACTCAGGGACTTGGAGACTCCTCCTCCTCTCCCGCCTTGCTTGTAGCCCCCCTCTGCAAGCATTCCGGTGCAAGATAGTACAGCGCCCCGAGCGCACCCTGCTGGACGTACGACCTCACGGTCGAAACCAGGATAATCGCTCGCTTCATCGTGCTAGCTCTTGCATCGACCGTCAAGGGACGGGACACAGCGCATTCTGTTAGGCGCTGGGGATTGATCGACCGATCCCAGCACCGACACTATTTAGTATCCAAATTCCAGAGATCATCTGTTGGCTTAAAAATTACATGATATGTATGGAGAGTCCAATACGCACTGGAGTAGAAAAGTTCTATAGGATGATAGAAATGCCACATGGTCTCTACGAGCCAGCCGTGCATTACTTGCTATTTGCGCTGAGTAAGGGCATTTCCAATCCAAGACATGACTAGCAGTTTCCAGAGTCTCCACATCATTAAGAAACTAATACTAGACACTATCTTCCTAAAGCAAACACTGATGTTCTGTACTCAAATTAAATGCCACTATTCCTCTCATCTTGTTTTGAATGTTGTGTAGAACCGTGTCTCATGCAAGACCTGGTTTTCTTATTTTTCTTCATTAACTCACTTGCCACCTGTAACACCCAGAATACTCAAATTTAAAATTTTTGGCATTTAATTAATTATTTAATGCTTTCACCTATTTTGTAAAGGCTAAATAATAATTTTCTAAAATTTAAAAATCAAATATAAGAGTTAGAAACATTTATTGTTGCATTCATGCT
The DNA here is from genome assembly GCA_033239725.1 of Echinochloa phyllopogon. Lineage (NCBI taxonomy): Eukaryota > Viridiplantae > Streptophyta > Magnoliopsida > Poales > Poaceae > Echinochloa > Echinochloa phyllopogon. The sequence continues at coordinate 45,084,991 of BTCW01000016.1, forward strand.
GCTGCATTTATTTTTGTATTGCTTGTGATTCAAACAAGAATTTAAATATAATTAAATTCGAATTTGAATCACTTTGTTTGGAGCTCTAGAAAAGTTGTTAGGGTTTAGAGTCCGGTGACAAGGTGGAGTATCAGGCAGCCAGTTCCTCAGAGCAAGGCCAAGCCAATCAAGCTGAAGGGACGACAACCGAAGATATCAGAGTGGTGAGCCAGTTCCCGGATGTGTTCCCTGACGAGTTGCCAGGTATGCCTCCAGAACGAGATGTTGAATTCGTTATTGAACTAAAACCTGGCACTGCACCTATAGCCAAGAGGCCGTATAGGATGGGAGCGAAGGAGCTGGAGCAGCTCAAGAAGGAGTTGGACGAGTTGTTGGCCAAGGGGTACATTCGTCCGAGTGCTTCGCCGTGGGGAGCACCAGTATTGTTTGTCGACAAGAAGGATGGTTCGCAGAGGTTATGTGTGGATTATCGAGCCCTCAACGAAGTGACCATCAAGAACAAGTACCCGCTGCCGAGGATTGATGATCTGTTCGATCAGTTGAGGGGAGCTTGTGTGTTCTCCAAGATAGATCTTCGTTCAGGCTATTATCAGATGAGGATCCGACAGTCGGATATTCCTAAGACCGCTTTCACTACTCGGTACGGGTTGTATGAGTTCTAGGTCATGTCTTTTGGATTGACCAACGCTCCTGCATACTTCATGTACTTGATGAACAGCGTGTTCATGGACTACCTTGACAAGTTTGTGGTGGTATTCATTGATGACATTCTGGTCTTCTCCAAGAATGAGGAAGAACACGAAGAACATCTGAGGTTGGTGCTACAGAGACTTCGGGAACATCAGTTGTACGCCAAGCTGAGCAAGTGTGAGTTCTGGCTGAAGGAAGTAGCATTTCTGGGACATGTGTTGTCCAATGGAGGAGTGGCAGTTGATCCAAAGAAAGTCAGCGATGTGTTGAGCTGGAATCCCCCACGGGATGTGAGCGAGATCAGGAGTTTCCTTGGGATGGCCGGTTATTATAGACGGTTCATTGAAGGATTCTCCAGGATTGCTAAGCCGTTGACTGCATTGCTGGAGAAGAATGCCCCGTTTGTGTGGACAGAGGCATGCCAGGTCAGCTTCGAAGAGTTGAAGAAGAGGTTGACTACAGCCCCAGTGCTAGTATTGCCAGATTTGGCTAAGAGTTTCTCCATCTACTGCGATGCATCTCGTCTAGGATTGGGTTGCGTCCTTATGCAGGAGGGCAGAGTCGTGTCTTATGCGTCCAGGCAGCTGAGGAAGCATGAGCAGAACTATCCGACGCACGACTTGGAGTTGGCAGCTGTAGTACATGCCCTAAAGATCTGGAGGCATTACTTGATTGGGCACAGGTGTGACATCTACACTGATCATAAGAGCCTCAAGTATGTCTTCACTCAGTCAGATCTGAACATGAGACAGCGCAGATGGTTAGAGCTAATCAAGGATTATGATCTGGAGATTCATTATCACCCTGGGAAGGCCAACTTGGTGGCAGATGCTCTGAGCAGGAGGAGTTATGTGAACAGGATCACTGGACACTGTTTGCCTGAGGAGCTCAGCCGAGAGTTTGAGAGGATGAGTCTGGGATTCGTCACCAGCATCACAGAGATGGCAGTAGAGCCCACACTCGAGCAGGAGATCCGGAGAGGTCAGCTGCAGGATGAGAAGATCCGAGAGATTGTGGGGAACGTTGCATTAGGAAAGGCCCCTGGATTCCGAGTTGATGATCAGGGAACTCTATGGCATGGAAAGAGGATATGTGTGCCAGACATAGCGCAGATCAGAGAGATGATTCTGAGAGAGGCACATGACTCAGCTTATTCGATCCACCCAGGCAGCACTAAGATGTACCAGGACATCAAGGAGAGATTCTGGTGGTACGGATTGAAACGTGATGTGGCGACTCATGTGGCATTGTGCGACACATGTCAGCGAGTCAAGGCAGAACATCAGAGGCCAGCTGGATTGCTTCAGCCGTTGAAGATCCCGGAGTGGAAATGGGAAGAAGTTGGTATGGACTTCATCACTGGTCTGCCCCGCACACAGAGAGGATTCGACTCCATTTGGGTGATTGTTGATCGTCTGACCAAGGTGGCCCACTTCCTGCCAGTGAAGACCACCTACACAGGCGCCAGACTAGCAGAGTTGTACATGGAGCGGATTGTGTGCTTACACGGGGTGCCGAAGAAGATTGTGTCAGATCGTGGTACTCAGTTCACCTCACACTTCTGGCGGAAGTTACATGAGTCTATGGACACGAAGCTGCACTTCAGCTCAGCTTATCACCCGCAGACAGATGGTCAGACAGAGCGGACCAACCAGATACTGGAGGATATGTTGAGGGCTTGTGCATTACAGTACGGTGTCAGCTGGGATAAGAGTTTGTCGTATGCCGAGTTCTCCTACAATAACAGCTACCAGAAGAGTCTGCAGATGGCACCGTTCGAGGCACTGTATGGCAGGAAGTGCCGGACCCCATTGTTCTGGAATCAAACTGGAGAGAGTCAGGTCTTTGGTCCAGAAATACTCAGAGATGCAGAGCGGCAGGTGCAGGTGATCAGAGAGAACCTGAAGGTGGCCCAGTCCAGACAGAAGAGTTATGCCGATGTCAGACGGAGGGACCTCAGCTTCAGAGTTGATGATTTTGTGTACCTCAAGGTGTCACCCATGAGAGGTGTAAAGCGGTTCAATGTCAAAGGCAAGTTGGCACCTCGTTACATCGGACCGTTCAGGATACAGGAACGGATGGGCGAAGTGGCATATCGGCTAGATCTGCCTGAGAGACTAGCCGGAGTACGCGATGTGTTCCATGTGTCCCAGTTGAAGAAGTGCTTGCGGGTGCCAGAAGAGCAGATCCCGATTGAGGAGTTGAATGTTCAGGAGGACCTCACATACGAGGAGTATCCGATCAGGATCCTGGAGGTGTCAGAGAGAGTGCTGAGGAACAAGACCATTCGGATGTGCAAGGTGCAGTGGAGCCGGCATTCAGCAGATGAAGCGACTTGGGAGCGGGAAGAAGATCTCAAGTCCGAGTACCCACAGCTCTTCGCTTCTACATCCGAATCTCGAGGATGAGATTCACCTTAAGGGGGGTAGGTTTGTAACACCCAAAATACTCAAATTTAAAATTTTTGGCATTTAATTAATTATTTAATGCTTTCACCTATTTTGTAAAGGCTAAATAATAATTTTCTAAAATTTAAAAATCAAATATAAGAGTTAGAAACATTTATTGTTGCATTCATGCTGCTGCATTTATTTTTGTATTGCTTGTGATTCAAACAAGAATTTAAATATAATTAAATTCGAATTTGAATCACTTTGTTTGGAGCTCTAGAAAAGTTGTTAGGCCCTTAGTTCGCTTTAGCCCCCTGAACTTTTCTCAAGTCCAGTTTTGCTCCCCCAACTCTTTTCCCGGTCCGGCCCAGCTCCCCCTCTCTATTCTTTTTCTCCCGGCCCACTTCGTCTCCGCGGCCCACTTCGGCCCTGCCAGCTGCGCCCCCTCTCTCCTCTCCCGCTCTCGCTACCAGCCGGGCCCCACCTGTCAGGCGCTGACGCCAGCGCTGGCGTCACCTTCCTTCTTCCCCCTCGCCCCCTTTCCATCCCGAGCGCCGATAATGGCGCGGCTCACCGCGGCCGGCCCGCACGCCGAGGCCCTTCCCCCGCGCCTTCTTAACTCGACCCGCACCGCACCCTGCTCCCCTCACCCATCGCCCCAACCCTAGCGCCGCTACGCCCAAGTCGCGCCGCTCCCGAGCGCAAGCACGCTTGCTGCCGCCGGCCGACGTCGCTCCGCCGCCTCGGTGCACCTTCGCCCCGATCCGGCCGTGGAGGAGTTTCGCTAGGCCACGAGGACCCCGCCAAGCAACTCCAAGTCCCGTCCCGCGCTCCGGAGCACCACCGCCGGCGAGCACCGACACCACCAACCGCCGCTCGCCGTCGTCCCGTCGCTCCACCAACTCTCCGGCCAATTCTTCGCGCCAGGAGTATCCCCAGGAGGTAGCGCACCTCCTCCTCCCTTCAATTTTGCTGTAGTTGCACCGACTAGCCACATCCTTCGATCGCCGCCGTCGGTCGTCCGCCGCCCGTCGTCGTCCGGTCGTTCCACTGCACAAAACTTCACCTGAACCCCACGGTAGCACTCACCATCGTCCCCAGCAGCTCCCGAGCCAAAAATCCGAACCAAACGCCCCCCGAAACTCCCTCCCCGCACTACACCGGAGCACATCTCCGCCACCCATCGTCGTCAGCATGATTCGCCGGCGAAAGGCCGACATGAACCCCCCGGGTGAACTCGCCTTTCTCCCCTGAACCCGTAGCCCTCAACCCCGTCCCAAATGGAGGACCATAGCCCGAGTTAGGGCCAACTCCGGCGAGCCCCGCCGCGGGAGCCGGCAGCGCCGCCGCGACTTCGTCTTCCCCGGCGAGCGCCAGCTCTGAGCCGTCCGATCGCCAGCCAACGGCCGAGATTAGATCGGCCGGATACCCCTTCGCGTTTTAAATCCCGGCCGCCCGATCCAGATCCAACGGCTCACGTCGCGCCACGTCGCGAGTCAAACCCCGCGTACCGGTCAGCGCGGGCTATTTTGCTAAAGAGCCTCTGAACCTTTCAGAAATTAACCCGCGGTCCTTTTTAATTCAAAAATAATTACAAATAGGTCCTATTTTATTCGTTTAGACCCCTGGAAATTTCAAAACTTTGCCAGCAAGCCCCCGAATCTTAGAAACGCTATAACTTTCACGTTTTAGCTCCGATTTGCGTGATTTTCGCGCTCATGTGTTCGTAGCGAAGCGTAGATTATTTCTAGCTCCTGTTTTTGTACTATTTTTATTGTTTGGTGTACTGTTCTAATAGATTAATTTTGTTTGCATGTAATGATTGCTTTGGATGCGTGCGTGATGATCGTGTCCAGTCGGTGAGCCCGTAGCGTTGGACTTCGAGTACGTTGAGGACGTGCCAGAGCAGGATTTGCAGCAGCAGCCGTACTCCGAGGAAGGCAAGTTATAGCACGGACAATCCTTGCTACCCATCTCACTTTTAATACACTGTTCATTACATACGCATGTGTCTAATACTGTTTACCATTAAGGTCGTACCTAGCATTTATTTCCCTGTCCTTATACTCCTATGGGTTTTTGCATATGGGTAGCATTTTGCTAGGCGCAACTACTGTCACCTTTAATTAACTGTTAATATTGACTTAATGGTCCACTTCAACTTTAATGTTAAAACTTGCTTTTTAGCAACTTGGATCAGGGAACTGGGGCTTGTGTGTTTTGCCTGGCCCCAGTGTCTCTTCCTAAGGACTGGTTCGTAAAAGCGGCAACCTGGGAGCCTGTCGCCGCCGCCAGAACTATAATGGCTCTGGTCTTGGTCGAGTAGCTTGTACGTCTCTAGCTTGGCAGTGGTTACCGAGTGGCCTACGGCGTTGTGGGAGGTACGGCGCTGGGTGATCTCCGATTCCACCGAGGACGGTAGCCCCGTCGGCTAGGTCACGTTAGACCCAGTCCCGTGTTGGGAGCCCCTGCGAGTGCGGGAGCTCCGCACGTTGCGCCATTTACTTTTGTTGGCATGATTTGCCGGCGCGTGGACGCCATTGACCCCCTCACGTTGCGCCCTGAGGGTCAGTCAATCTCGGTGCCTAAGTTTTCACCACCGTATAGTACTCCAGCGGCTACTGTCTTGTTAGGGTGTCTTGTGAAAGCCTCGTAGCGTCCCTATGCAGTCACACCTCGGAAGTGTTGATGTGTGTGGTTGGGTGCAAAGTTCTTTGAACTTTTACGCGACTGGTGGGTAAAGGGCGAAACCTCTGCAGAGTGTACGATCTATCATGATAGCCCGGCTCAGGGTCACGAGCGGCCTGGATCCTTTTATGATTAGAAGATGATATTTATTACTGCTTATTGTTGACTTACATTAATTAATTTGGGATACAACTGGGATTCATCTAAAGTAGTAATTATGATTAAAATGAACCAACTAAAATTGCTAAAGCAGTTAAGCCAGTGTCAAGCCTCTTTTGCCTCATCCCCCGTGCTATACTTGCTAAGTAATTTCCATTGCTTACACTTGCTGTTATTACTATTTTTGGGCAAAATCCCGGACGGGTAACAGATTGGAGTCAGGCTGATTATGCTGTGGAGTTTCCCGAGGATCTGCCGTACTTCTGAGTTGGCGTTCTCCCAGTCAGAGTCCCTGTGGGATTGCGGCTACGCTTAGAGAGATGTATTAGTCTTCCGCTGTCCATGTATTTCATTTATGCAAAACTCTGATGTAATCGCTACTTTATGATGAGAATTAAGCATTGTACTCTGATTTTTACCATATTTGTTCGCTATATGTGTCGGTGGACTTCCTGGGCACACATATGGCCGCATTCGGGTTTTGTGTAAATCCGGGTGTGACACCACCTCATCTTTCATCCTATGTGGAACCTTATTTAATGCTATGGACACTATCCTAGTCATTAGGTTGGGAATGGCCTAAGGGGCACATGTATGCTAGGTTTTGTAGAAAAACTACCATTTCATGAATTGACCCATAGTCCTCTGCTTTACAATAAGTCTCCCTTTGAGCATTTTCTCATTTTTCTTTTAGTCACGCGGCACATCTGCTTGTGATTGATAATACTTGGATCAGAGTGTGAGTGTGTGACACAATAGCTAATGGTGACAACACAAGTTAATATTTAGATTATGTTATACAAATTAAAAATTATTATATATTAAACGAATCATCGAATGCTAGTACATAGAGTTTAAAGAAACAGACAATATCACCCAAGTCAGACTTTGATACCCATGTAATTGTGTCCCGATAACACTGGACGGTGGAGCAAACGACCGACTCTTGTACACCGGAGACATCCTGGAAGTGCAAGTAGAGGTAAGGGAGGATGGATTCGATGATGAGCACAAGGTGGACGTACAGGAGAGCGGCCTCTACAGCGGTCTATGGTCAGAAACTTTACCCATCAACACATAAATGGCCGGGGAAGAGAAAAACATGTTGCTCCCATAAGGACACCAGAGGGTGGGATGGGCTTCTTACTGACGTGTCCGAGCCCGCTCCGGCAGCTGTAAGCAAGGGGAGGCCACGGCACATGTGATTTGTAAGAAAAGAAGATCCATGATTGTGCCAGCAAATCAAGTAGTGCAATACTGCAATGTGAGCGCGCTGCGACGAATTATGATCATGATTGAAATGGACCTGAGGACAGGGCTTTGACTTTTTTGAGAACATGCATAGCATATTTTTCATTAAGCAGAGAGATGTTCATACATAAAAATAAAGCTACATCAATCGAGAACAAGAAAAAACTACGACCAAACACACAACAAAAAGGAGCGACAGATGCTCGAAAGACCACCGATGTCACTGCGAGCTGATCCTGCATAGGTTTCCATACAAAACTATCACATACCTCCATATAACTATGACCCCAACAACCATAGGCACAAAGCAACATGCATCTACACGACCAGACGCTCCAAACAACATATACACAATCAGAGGTTCCAAACGACCAAAAGCACCTGTGAGCCGAGCCACTCAACAAAGAAAAGAAAAAGAAACCCACCAAACACATCCACCCAAACGACCAGAAATAAGGCCCTACAAGAAACAGTGTTTTGCCTAATAAGTACCTATTCCTATACAGCAATCAAAAGATTGGCTACGACATAATTCAATTTAGCCGCGGCTGATTCAGTAATTGGCTGTTTGATTTTCTTTTATCGTAGCAATGCAAGGGTATATTTTCTAGTAAACTCTAATTGGAATTTCCTGTTGAGCTATGCGCATTATTTGTTGCTGTTTCGTCTCTGATGCATGCAGCATGCTTGACAAGCGGACAAGTTGGAAGGCCACGTCGATAATTAAGAATAGCAGTGATGATTACAACGTGTGTGTATAGAGAGAAGGCCGCCCAGACACTCCATGCAACAAACTGGCCATCAACCTCTACAAGCTAGCTAGGTGGCAAATTATAGGCATCTGTCATCCAGAATAATATATTTATATATACTACATATTTCAGTTCGTCTTGTTGTTTTTGTGCACGGCAAACTCAATCATGCGTCGTACATCGAGAAGACACGTATCGTGGATTGGAGCTAGGAATATAATGGATGGTGCGGGGGAGATGAAAATTATATTGATTGAATATAATGATTGATTAGTCTCTTTCTTGGATTTCAGCCGTGTGAATTTGCAGGCCCTGCCTGCCTCTCGATCGATCCATCGTCATTTCCTTCATCCATCGCCGACGACCGCTCATTCGATCGAGTGCGTATGGCTAACTCAGCATGTTTTACCATTTTGTTTTTGACCTACTATCATTCTTTTCTTCTCTTTTCATGACCCACCAGAAAACAAGTACTCCCTCGGTCCCACAATGTTAGCATCAGAAGCATTCAAATTGAAGAAATAGCAATATGGAGAAATAACGCATGTGCCCCTGAGTTCAATGATGAGGTAAAAACGTCATTGGTGTGTCCCAGGCAAAAAAACCTGTTTGTATTTCTTTTCCTGTAGTTCTTCATCGGTAAAAAAAAATGAGTACTTTCTCACCTTTAGTTTCTTACACTGGCTACCGCATCTCTGACCATTGCCCCCCACACTAACTCGGCGGGTGATGGACCGAGACAAAACATAATTCTCTCTACCATCTTCGACTAGCGTGCTAGGGAATGTACCGTATTATATGTATCCTTGCAAAACTAGCTAATTGATTGAATGATGCCACTAAGTCACATCATTGTGATAAGCTAGCTACCACACCTTAATTGAATGAATGAATGGAACAGGCATCATTGTAAAAAATGGTACATATATCCATCTTGTTGTAATTAAGGCTGATATTCCTCCGGCCTATGACTTCATTTGAATGAATGGAGTAGCTAGCTGTTGGTGATATATAAAAAGTTTGATACCAAACATAGTAAGTAAACCATTACAGGCACTTAAAATTATAACTCTGCAAAAAAATACCTTTTAAGTGTCTTATTTATAGTGAATAATGATTGTGATCGGCCATCAGCTTCCTATATCCCTCAAACCAGGCACCTTGTATATAAATGAAAGAAGAAAGTCCAAATTAGTCCCTTCATGTATGGCTGTAGTCTAGATAACCCCCTAAACTATTTTTTGGATTCATTTTACACCCATGACTATATAGATTAGTCCAAATTGTCCCTTAATAGGATTTCTTTTTTTTTTGTTTATATGCACACAAGTGGAAATTTGTGTTCAAAATTTGTAGGATGATAGTGGGCATCATAGAATGTGTTCAAAAATATTACATGATTTTAAATCATTATTTTGATAGGCTAGGGTGTGCGATAATAAATTAATCCTTTGGATACCAAATTGCAAGAATGTAATAAATCAAAATTTATAATATATTGTTTAACAATAATTTATGGTATCCACTATCACCCTAAAAATTTTGAACTTAAAACTCTATTTGTATGTGGAGAAATAAAAAAAGACAAATCTTGCTAAGGGGTAAATTGAACCAATTGACCTACTCATGGGTGTAAAATGAACCAAAAAGTAGTTTAGGAGGTTATTTGAACTTAAGTCACACTTGAGGATAATAATTTAGTATATTTCTGAATAAAATAAGACACACTGTATATATAGGAAATATATGATGATTGCAGTGTTAGACTGCAACTGATTTGATACATACACCTAGGGCTACAGTTGGTACAAGTAAATATTTGATTTGACCATGTGCATGCATGCACATGGATGTCCATGATTGTTGTTGTCCAGGTGGAAACTGCAGGGAGGTCAAGAGTATATATAATGATGAAATAGAATTCATCTCATTTATTGCATCAATCAGCTTAGTATATACTCGCTCTGTCCCTTTTGATATGTCGCTGTTGGTTTCCGTGCCACGATTTAGATTCGATTTGTAGAAAATATGTGTAATATTTTAATCTCCAAAAAAATTGTTAAAAACTAGATTCAAATATCTATTTAATGATATTTATTATGTACTATAAATATTAATATATATTTTTTATATTCAATCAAAGTTGTTTATCGGGAACCGTAAACGACAGATAAAAAGGAACGGAGGAAGTATGTAGCAATGTATGGGTGCAAGATTGATATACCTTTTTTTTGCGAAAATTGATATACCATATATATGCAGACCATATATACCTACTTTGCTATCAAATTTTATTGGTCCTGATGAGACCTGCAACATGAAAGTGTGAATTGTGTCCATAACAAATCTGTCGGAAGAACTTACGTGTCTAGCTAAACACAACACTAATTTCTTAGCATACAAACATATAGCTATTTATCTAGAATGTTCTTGATTAATGATCAAAATTGGATCGTTGTTGTTACTAATCTAACCGTGGGAAAAATAAATAAATGTGGGAACTTAATAGCACCCGTATATTAGTAGTAGGCATTGCCGTGCTGCCAACCTCAGCAAAAGCAATAATTCGTTGCTTCATTGCGTGCTTCAGTTGTTTTGATCTTGTTGCATTGATCTTGAGGTGCTACGTAGCTCGATCTGATCCGTGTAGAGATGCGGAACCAAATATGCACATCATACAGCTAGTGTAACACCCAAAAATACTCAAATTTAAAATTTTTTGGCATTTAAGTAATTATTTAGAGCTTGCTCCTATTTATTATAAGCTAAATAATAATTTTCTAAAATTTAAAATCAAATATAAGTGATAGAAACATTTATTGTTGCATTCATGCTGCTGCATTTATTTTTGTATTGCTTGTGATTCAAACAAGAATTTAAATTTATTTAAATTCAAATTTGAATCACTTTGTTTGGAGCTCTAGAAAAGTTGTTAGGCCCATAGTTCGTTTCTGCCCCCTGAACTCTTCCCTGGTCCACTCTTGCCCCCTCTTCTTTCTCTCCGGTCCGGCCCAGCTCCCCCTCTCCTTTCTTTTTCCCGCGGCCCACACCAACCGCTCGGCCCAACCCAGCCAGCTCGCCCCGGCCCAGCTCGCCCGCGCGCCCCGCCTCCCTCTCTCGCTGCCTCGCGGGCCCCGCTGGTCAGGCGATGGCGCCAGCACGACGTCACTTCCTTCTTCCTCCCTCCTCCCCTTTCCTTCCCCGGCGCCCGTGAATGGCGCGCTCGCCGCGGATCACGCACGCCGAGATCCCTCCCTCACCCCCTGTGCCTACTTAATTAGGCCGCAGCGCACCCGAGTTCCCCTCTAACCCCGCCCGAGCCCCAATTCCTTCCCACCCGAGCTCCCCGCATCTCGCCGCCGTCTTCTCCGAGCTCGTCCGCCGGCCGACGACGTCCCGCCGCTCCGGTGCCCCGCTGCCCCGGCCGACCCACGGAGCACCACCGACGAGCTGCCAGGAGCACGCCAGACTACTCCAAGCTCGCCCACGTGCCGTGCTGCTACCTCGCCGACGAACACCGACGGCCGACGTCCGCCGCTCGTCGACGATCCGCCGCTCCGGTGCCCCTCCGCCCCGTTCGACCGCCCCAAGAGCATCGCCTGGAGGTATCAAAGCTCCCCACCCCTTCAATTTTGTCGCCTGAGCACCGTAGCTAGCTCCCCTTCGATCGCCGCCGTCGGTCGTCCGCCGGTCGCCGTCGTCCACCCCTGTCCATTGCACGGAACTCACCTAGAACTACCCAGACGCACTCACCACCTCACCAGGAAGCTCCAGCACCAAAAACCCGAACCTTAAACCCACCCGAACCGAGCCCCCGCTGCGCACCGGAGCTCCGCTCCGCCGCCCGACGCCGTCCGACCCCCTCGTCGGGCAAAGCTCGTCATGATCACCCTAGGTCGACTCGCCATCCTCCCCTGAACCCGTAGGACCAAGTAGCATCGAGTTTGGACCCCTGTAGCGCGAGTTACCCTCGATTCCGGCGAAGTTCGCCGTCGGCCGAGCGGCGCCGCCGCGTCCCCTTCGTCCCCGGCGAGCCGGGCGATCAGAGCCGTCCGATCCAAGATCGACCGCCCAGATTAGATCAGCCATACCCCTTCGTGTTTCTAATCCCAGCCGTCCGAATCAGATCCGACGGACGCGTACCGGTTCACCGAGGCACTTTTGTTAAAGAGCCCCTGTCCTTTTCGCAAATCAACCCGCGGTCCATTCCAGTTCAAAAATAATTGCAGATAGGTCCTGTTTTATTCGTTTAAGCCCCTGCCCTTTTTAAAAATTGAACCCGCGGTCCAACCCTTGTGTTTTTGCACGTTAGCCCTCCTGTTTTAATACGAAAATTACGTATAGGCCCTCGGTTTTTCACAAATAAGCCCCTGGAAGTTTCAGAAACTTGCCAGCAAGTCCCTGAACCTTAGAAACGCTATAACTTTCACGTTTTAGCTCCGATTAGTGTGATTCTCGCGCTCATGTGTTCGTAGCGAAGCGTAGATTATTTCTAGCTCCTGTTTTTGTACTGTTTTCACTGTTTGGTGTACTGTTCTAATAGAAATACTTTGTTTGCATGTAATGATTGCTATGGATGCGTGCGTGATGATCGTGTCCAGTCGGCGAGCCCGTAGCTTTGGACTTCGAGTACGTTGAGGACGTGCCGGAGCAGGACTCGCAGCAGCAGCTGTACTCCGAGGAAGGCAAGTATTTAGCACGGACAATCCTCGCTACCTATCTCACTTTTAACACACTGTTTATTACATACGCATGTGTCTAATACTGTTTACCATTAAGGTTGTACCTAGCATTTATTTCCCTGTCCTTGTATTCCTATGGGTTATTGCATATGGGTAGGATTTTGCTAGGCGCTACTACTGTCACCTTTATTAAACTGCTAAACTTGCATTAATGGTCCACTTCAACCTTAACGATAAAACTTGCTTTTAGCAACATGGATTAGGGAGCTAGTAGCATGTGCTGTGTGCTTTGCTCTAGTGTCTCCCTCTAAGGACCGGTTCTTAAAGCGGCAACCCAGGAGCCTGTCGCCACCGCCGGAACTATAATGGCTCTGGTCTTGGTCAAGTAGCTTGTACGTCTCTAGCTTGGCAGTGGTTACCGAGGGGCCAACGGCATTGTGGGAGGTACGGTGCTGGGTGTTCTCCGATTCCACCTAGGGCGGGAGATCCGTCGGCTAGGTCCCGTTAGACCCAGTCCCGTGTAGGAGTCTCAGCGATTGAGAACTCTGCACGTTGCGCAGTATGGGTGCGATACCCGCGCTCCGGACGCCATCGACCCCCTCACGGTGTGACTCCGTGGGCGTACGTCGATCTCGGTGCCTAAGTTTTCACCGCCGTATAGTACTCCAGCGGCTACTGACTTGTTAGGGTGTCTTGTGAAAGCCTCGTAGCGTCCCTATGCAGTCACACCTCGGAAGTGTTGATGTGCGCGGTTGGGTGCAAAGTTCCTTTGAACTTTTACGCGACTGGTGGGTAAAGGGCGAAACCTCTGCAGAGTGTACGATCTATCATGATAGCCTTGCTCAGGGTCACGAGCGGCCTGGATCCTTTTTTATTAGAATATGGTATTTATTCATGCTTAATGTCACTTACACTATTAATTGGGTTACAACCGAGTGTTCTTTCACATGTAGTAACTTGGACAATGATAAAACGAACCAACTAAAAGTGCTAATGCAGTTAAGCCGGGTCTAGCCTTTTTGAGCCTTCATAACCCGTGCTATACTTGCTAAGTAATTTCCATTACTTACACTTGCTGTTATTACTATTTTTTGGGCAAAACCCCGGACGGGTAACAGATTGGAGTCAGGCTGATTATGTTGTGGAGTTTCCAGAGGACTTGCCTTACTTCTGAGCTCGCGTTCTCCCAGTCAGAGTCCCTGTGGGATTGCGGCTACGCTAGAGAGATGTATTAGTCTTCCGCTGTCCATGTTTTTATTTCTGAAGCACTCTGATGTAAACGCTACGATATGATGAGAATAAAGCCTTGTACTCTGATTTTTACCATATTTGTTCGCTATATGTGTCTGTGGACTTCCTGGGCGCACATATGGCCACATTCGGGTTTTGTGTAAATCCGGGTGTGACAGCTAGACACACGTGGCCCTTTAGCTCTATCTATGTATGTATCCATGCAAATCTATACTACTTATATATTTAGTATGCTACTACTTCCATTCTAAATTATTATTTATTATTCATTTTAATTTTTTCATAACATTTGACCATTCAGTTTAAAATTATGCAAGTATTACTTGTTTTGTTTGTGACTTAATTACTTTGTCATTATATAGACTTTTTTATATTTGGATTAAACTTTTAAATAAGATAAAGATCAAAGGTCATGAAAAAAGTCAACAATAAATAGTAGTAATTTGGAATGGTGTGAATACTTGTTAATTAACAGTGCGCACTTAATTAAAGTTGATGGCTGGATGAAGACAGATAGGGTACGTGTCACCATGCATGCATGTCCACGCATGATTGTATTATTGGATGATGATGCTGGCCGGTATGCGTGTGTGCATAAAACAATTCTCCTCATTTCTTGGTACTGACATATATTGACATTCCTGGTGGAATCAAGCAAGAAATGAATGTGCACTGGTCAAGCGACACAGCTCTCCTTACTCATGTGGCTGTGCAGCTCCTCTTGCTGGCAGAACAGAAACAGAATCATAGCTGCTAGTGAGTGGGCTCCACGCATCTCCGTCTCCCTTGGGGTGTAGCTACTAATACACTCCTTGATCGATCGATCAGCAGCTTGTTCCACCCTTCATCATCTATCCTTAATTGGGTGAGAGTCAGAGTACGTCAGTCAGTCGTCGTTGCATCAGATTTCTTGGATCGCTTTGCTTTGCTCATGGCCTTAGAAGAAGTGCTGCCATTTCGATTTGGAGCACCGCCATCACCATGATTCTGCTGCACACAAGGTACGCATCACGCACGCACGCTTTAGTTTCATCATCATCATCTCTTTTAAGTTTTAATTAATTAATCACTCTTGTCTTGTTTGTTGTCTGCTCGATCGATCGATCCATCTATCTCCATTATTATTGGATCCGCATGCAGGGACCTGTTGGGTGTGGGTGTGGGTGCTAACTGCTGCTGCGGGGTCTGGCCCTGGCCGGGATGATCATCATCCACCCCATCGACATGCCCAACCATGACCTTACTGCTACCACTGAATCGGATGATGCATGACGCCATTGCCATATGGATACCGCCCGAGGCAGCCGACATGGAAGCAGATGACGATGACGAGGGCGAGTCTGATGATGATGCTACTACATCATATAGCTGGTGCCAGCAGCAGCCCTCCACCAACAACAATGCTATCATCGGTGCCTACAGCTACAGGCGGGAGGAGCGTCAGAAAGCCATGCTCAGAGCCATGAACGGTCAGCTTAGGATGCTCGCCGCTCGCTTTCTAGAGTCTTCTTTCCAACACCAACACCAACACCAACACCAAGCTGCTGCTGGCTCAGGTGCCGATACCTCCTGCTGGCTTGATATCGTCAACTCCCTGTCCTGGGAAGCCGCCCTTCTTATCAGGCCTCATGGCACTGCCGGCAACGAAATGGACCCTTCCTCTTACATCAAGGTTAAGTGCCTAGCCTCTGGTACGCGCCGCCAATGGTACGTAAGCTTCCCACCGTACCACTGTTACTAATTACTCCTCCTTCAATTCGCTGCTGCTCATTCAATTCATTCTCAAGCATCGTCGTCCCCTGCATATGCAGTCAGGTCATCGGGGGCTTAGTCTTCAAGAAGAATGCCGCTCATAAGCACATGCCCACCACGTGTCACAATCCCAGGCTGCTTCTTCTTAGAGGAGTCCTCGGTGATTCTGATATTGGTCTCTCATCATTCAGGTCCATAGAGCAGGTCGTCAGCGATACCCTTGTTCAGACAAAACAGCATATATATATACCTTTACATTATTCATACTAATACGATCCTATTCTCTAATAATAATCAGGAAAAAGATCATCTAGAGAAGTCTGTCTGTAAAATGTTAGAGATTTGCAGGCCAAATGTTATTATGGTCGAGACAACAGTTTCACGAGACGTACAGGAGCTTCTTCTCAAGGAAGGCGTCACTCTGGTGCTTGATATGAAGCTCCACCGGTTGCAAAGGATTGCTCGCTGTTGTGGCTCTCCCATACTCTCCTTTTCAGAGGTTCTAAGTAGGCCAAGGTTGAAGCACTTTGACTACTTTCATATTGAAAAAGTTATGGAGGAGCACAACCATACAGTTGAAGCTGGAAAGAGGCAATCTAAAACATTAATGTACCTGGAAGGCTTTCACAAGCCATTGGGATGCACGGTAAGATTCTTGTTACCTTTCTGTATCTCCTTATATATTGATTAAGTGATGAACCTCCATGCTACAATTAAGTGATGAACCTCCATGCTACAATTAAGTGATGAACCCCCATGCTACAATTAAGTGATGAACACGCCTGCATCCAATATGAAAAAGGATGATGCATATATGTTTTCTTCCTTCTTTGGGCAGACAACATCAAGTTTAAATTCGGTGCACAGATAGGAAGGTACCACTTTTGTTCATGTTCAACTACTGTCTGTGCATTGATATTGCTAATGGTCTGTAGTGCATTCTTAGACAATGATCAATTGGCCATCTACAAGTGGGGCGATAATTCCTCTCCTCTCTTGACAGAAACAATTATTCCTTTTGTCTGCAGATATTGCTACGGGGAGCAAATAGTGAAGAACTGAAGAAAGTTAAGCAAGTCATGCACTACACAGTGTTTGCAGCATACCACCTTGTTCTTGAGACATCCTTTTTCGAAGATCAGAGAGTAATATTAAATAATAAAAATGCCTCCAAAGAAGAAATTTCTATCAGTAGTAAGGTGGAATCATCAGTAACCCATCACCGGATCCCTGCTGCCTCTAGTGGTTCTCACCCTGTCGGTCCTAAAGATAATGATGCTTCAGCAGGTAAACTGTATCCCTTAACTTTTAGTAGATCAGTAGAAGAACCTACTGATGGGGAGACATTTACCATTTCTTCAACAAAAATCAAAGATCTAAATTCACTTGAGAAGGGCTTCCCTAACGAGCTCCCAGAAAGACCAGTCATCTATTATGATTCTAATCAAGCACTTCCTTCTGAAAGACCAGTATCATCGGTTCCAGGATCGAGAAGATCCATTGATATATTCCGTTATCAGAATATTTATTTACCAGTCACTTCTTCTCAAGAGACAACTGATCATCAGAAAGAAGACATGCTTCAATACAATCATGACATGGCAAGTAATGGTTTACATATTAGCCCGGATTTAGGGGTACAAGTTGTGTCTGGTGAGAATGCGGACCACTTGAGTGATCCACAGAATCAAGCATCCACTGAAAGCAATCAGCAAAGGACATCGGATGATCCTTCGGTTAGTGAGCAGCCATCAACTCCATTGGAAAATGGGGAACAACAAAGCACCAGCTACATTAGCGGAGACAAGAACTCAGATATAGATGAGGTCGATGATGTCTTGGAGTCTCAGAGCATACTTATTTTGTTGTCCAGCCAATGTATCACGAAGCAGGTTATCTGCGAGCAGAACCATCTATCCCGTATAAATTACTATGGAAATTTTGATGTCTCCTTAGGACGATATTTGCAAGACATTTTACACAATCAGGTAACATCATTATCATCCTAAGTAATGTTTACTAGTCTACTTCTGGCAGCTGCATAAATTTGATACCTACAAGCAAACAACTTCTTTCTTCCATTCTTTTACTGATATATATCCTTATATTATGGTCATATACAAAAACTTGTCCAACTCGATTAGAAGAAAATACGCATGATTCATGATTTGTGTATTTTTAGCAGAATCTCAGCTGTTCCTCATGTGGAGAACCTCCAGAGGCTCACATGTACTCTTACACTCACCGGAACGGGAATCTGACTGTTCTTGTGAAGCATTTGCCTAAATATCATCTACCTGGTGAGTCAGAAGGAAAAATTTGGATGTGGACTAGATGTCTAAAATGTGAGGATGAAAGTGGGATCTCCAGATCATCACGAAGGGTGCTAATGTCAACTGAAGCACACTATCTTTCGTTTGGGAAGTTCCTTGAACTCAGTTTTTCAAGCCATTCCACTGCTAGAAGGCTATCAATATGTGGACATTCACTGAATAAGGATTGTCTTCGCTTCTTTGGGTAAGCACAAGAATCTTGTAACATCAATTGCAGATGATCTCAAAAGCTATTTTTTCTTCTGCTGTATATTTTACTGAGTTCTTCTCCCCTTTGTTTGGGATCTGTTAACTTCAGGTTGGGCTCCAAAGTTGCAATGTTCCAGTATTCATCAGTAGAAATTTACACTGCCTGCAAACCGCAGCCTACTCTTGAGTTTCACAACCCCAATACTCATGAGTGGTACGGGCAAGAGGTAAGAAATGTATGTATCATTCTCAATTGTTAGTTCTGTCTCATGCTTATTTTGTGAACAAATCTTAGTGGAGATTAATGCATCTCTTGTATTCTTTAAGGTTCTTGCTAGAGGAGTTATGCTTTTCTCTGAAGTCACAGGGTTACTACAGGACCTAAAGGATCAGTTCTCTGAGGCGGCAATCTATTGTGGCGCCTTCCTTCCTATTAAAGAGTTCAACCAACTTGAAGATATGTTGATTATAGAAAAGTCCGAGTTCATGGTAAACCTTCCTATCCGAATTTCTGGTAGCCCTTACATCTGTTACTCTGATTAATTCACTCTGGATTTCTGGTAATCAGCATTTCACCATTTATCTTTATCATTGTGCAGTGTACTCTAGCACAGGCTGTTGATCGAAGTAGGGCAACAAACTCTGTGCATGAGATCCTTAATGTAAATTGGCTCTATCAGAATCTTCTGCTTGAACTATATGTGTGGGATCGCCGTCTGCATCAACTTCTAGAGTGCATATCTTCTGAAAGAGAGAGAATGGGAATTGGCGTCAAGGGAACTTCCGAATTTACATGTGACCAGACTGTAGCAGTTGCTAAAGCAGATGGTATTGTTGAGTGCACAAGCAGCAAAGAATCCTTTGACAATGGATATATCGAGCCAGATAAGTTCAGTGAACCAGGGATGGGCAGACATGTATCAACAAAGCTTGATGAAAATGCTTGGGATGACTGGGAAAAATGGGTTTGGAACCCACTGAATGAGTCCAGAGTGGCTTACAGGCAGGAAGTTGAGGTCGGATGTCTGGAAAGGTTCGAACTTGTTAACCGCTATTGTCCACGTCATTTATCCCCCTTGCACAGACAGAAACAATCCGCTGAGGAGGTGGGCTCTCCACAGTTCACAGTAGGTCCAGGTGGCAATGTCTTGTGTGTATCAGAGGATGAGATATCCAGCATAATATCCCGTGCTCTTGCTATATCTGAGGAGCGTCGTCACTTACTGGATGCCATCGCCGAGACTGAACCAGCAGATAGCAGGGGCGGAGAGCGTACCAAAACAATGGAGAAATCTTACAGCTCGGTATCTGAAAGTTCCTCTTCTTCTCTGTCCTGGTCGTCTTCCGGATCTTCAGATTCTGAGGCAAATGTTTCATCTGACGACCTCTCCAGCTATGATAGCTCGCTTCTATCATCCTCTCTCCATCCGGAAATATCTGTCAACGGGAGAGTAGCTCTCAAGGGGAAATATTCAGTAATCTGTGTACACTCTAACCAGTTCTACAATCTTCGAAAGAAATGCTGTCCATCGGAGCTTGCATATATTACTTCCTTGAGCCGTTGCAAGAAGTGGGGTGCTCAAGGTGGAAAGAGCAAGGCTTTCTTTGCAAAAACAGTGGATGACAGGTTCGTCATAAAGCAAATAAAGAAGACAGAGTTTGAGTCCTTCATAAAATTTGCGCCTGATTACTTCAAGCATGTTTACCATTCTCTGGACACCGGGAGCCAAACTTGCCTTGCCAAAATCCTAGGAATCTACCAGGTTATTTCACATGGCTATATTGCAGGGTTTCCCCTTTATGGCTTTATTCCTTTTTTTTTACCGTGCCTCTGCTGTCCCTCTATGTAGTATTTTTAAACAGTGATGAGCATCCTGTTTTGTTTCAGGTCAAGCAAATAAGACATGGCAAGGAGATTAAGATGGATCTGATGGTGATGGAAAATATCCTGTTTGGGCACAATGTGTCACGGATATATGATCTGAAAGGCGCCGTCTTCTCGCGACATGTCTCTGACTCAAATGACCACGACACCGTCTACTTGGATCAAAATTTTGTGGATGACATGCGCGTTTCTCCAGTCTATATTGGTGGAAAAACAAAGCATCTCTTGCAACGGGCAATATGGAATGATACGGCTTTTCTCACTGTATGTGTGTATGTATGGCTTTGATTTGAGCTGCGTAAATCAGCCACTGTATATAGGTAGCAAACACGTGCTAACAGAAACTGGGTGGTGATTGCAGTCGATCAATGTTATGGACTATTCTCTGCTGGTGGGAGTGGACAAGCAGAAGCATGAGCTCGTGTTTGGCATCATCGACTACCTGAGGCAGTATACATGGGACAAGCAGCTGGAGACATGGGTGAAAACGTCCCTGGTAGTGCCCAAGAACGAATCGCCAACGGTGATTTCCCCCAGGGAGTACAAGAAAAGGTTCAGGAAGTTCATGAGCAAGTACTTCCTGACAGTTCCAGATGACTGGAGCACGGTCTCCTGCAAATCCTGTGCTCACGCAGACAAACCTCCTTCTCCTCCTCAGCATCAAAATCCAATCGTGGCGTGTGCGTAGTTCTCTTTCGCTCCCAGTCCCAGGGTTTTGGTTGATGAAGAACCTCTTTCTTCTTGCTTATTGTTGTACATACAGTAGAAGGGGCACCTAAGCTGTCCAAAGTATGCAGCTTTATTCCAGGCAAATTGTTGGAGCCACAATGTGCCGAGGTCCACAACCACAATGCATGTATTTCCCAGAACACATGATTTTGTATCAAGCCCTCCCCAACTGACTGACCTCACAATGCATCTGTGTCTGTAAGCCATGCTAACGACGCTACCGGGCTGGGCAATAACAGCTTTGGAAATGCTGCGGCATCCACCATTCCAACAGGCAACCATGCTACTGAGAACACAAAAAAAATCGAACAGTAAATCGACCTTCCTAATAATGAATTCAATTCTGATGATGTGGACTAATATACCACAGCAAATGAGACGGGGAAATGATGCTATTAAAGGTGCCCAGTTAGACAAGTCTCTGACCAACCGCCCCACGCATGCATGAGTACATATATTCTGTCTCCAAGAAACTACCGTAAGCCCTAGCTTATGCAGCCTTGAGCCCAGCAACCTTCCTATCACCATTGTCAGTCTTCCCTGGGCATACCATCTGTCTGTGTTGTAACTCTTCCAGTGCAGAAACACCCGAGTTGCTAAACCTTTTCTTGCTTGTCGTCCACAAGGGGAAGCATCTCCATCTGATTTCTCGGCAAGTTCCCAGGGGCCACAGCCTGCCGTTGTGAGATCAGATGCCTCACATAGCCATAGAAAGTGCATCCAACCAGAGTGATTCCGCATCCAATTGCATTCATAGCAGAGATTGGGTTCCGGAAGATCAACCATGACACTAGTACTGCCACCGCGACCTACAAAAGCATGTTCATTCAGTGGGCAGAGGAAGCAGGGAGAACAACATAGCCCAGAATATAGTTGTGTCTTACTTTAAGGTTGCCAGCAACATTGAAAGTAACTGCTGTAGTTGAATGGATCACATAGAAGATGGAGAAGTTAAGGCAAAACGCAAGCACCCCGGAACCTAGGATGATGATCAGCGCAGGAACAATTGAATCATGTGTGTAGAACCAGTTGATCACGCCACCCCCTTCAAGCAACATTGCTGGTAGAGCCAGTATCATGGTGGCAAAGGGTGCCATATAGTACACTGTGTTAATGCTACAGAAAACATATCTTACTAATTAGCACTTGAAATGGAGAAGAACAAGATGTTTTCGACACTACGCTTGGCAGACAAGCACTCATCGCTCACCAAAAGACAAGCATCTACCTGTCAAATTTGTATGCATGGAGTAGGGACTCTGCCAAGATGGTTTTCGTAGATGTAGCCAGGCAGCCAACCATGGCAGCACAGAAACCAAAAATGTTGAAGCTAAGCTCGGTTACCGAAGTTAGGAGTATTCCCCCAACTATAGGGAGCAGCGAAGCCCATATACGCCACTCAAAATGCTTACTCCAAACTAGCCACTGAAGAATAACTGCATGGCATGAGACCAGCCTATCAGAAGATGACACTACAGTGTAATAACAAGTGGAAGATTGAACGGAGAATGAGGGCAGAAAACAGCGCGTAACGAAGGTACCTGTGGTTGCGGGAGTGAAAGATTTGATCGTCTGCATGAATGATACTGGAATGTAGCGCAGGCTCACATTTCCCAGCACAATGTTTATGCAGAAAACAAATGACATCGGGAATATCCTTTTCCAGCGGTCCTCCGGTTCAACTTCAATCAATGGTTTAGCCTTAAGCAAATGGATCGCAAGATATGCACCAATTGAAGAGCATATGAAGTGGACACAGGACACTGTGAGAGGAAACTTGAAGTCCAGTTTCTGCATAAAAGAACAAATCTTCTGTTACAAGGACGCAGATTTTCACTAGAATAAGCTCCTAGTAGCACCCCAAACATACCGAAGAATTGCTGAATGCAGATCAGCACCGAGTCATGATACAATCAGTGCAAAGATAAAATATTGTGTGACTAACCTGATGCCTACTCGAGTCTGAGTATAACACTACAACTAGGAGGAGAGGCGTTTCTTCTTTATTAGTAGAAAAAGTATGAATCGCCACTAGATTCGTGCACGGCAGCGTTGGCTCCATGAAATGCAAGTCCAGCATAAATATCCGTGATTGGAAACTCGAATTGGAAGGAATTGTGATTTACATTACAGGAGGCTCTTGGCCTGGTTTCCCATCCAATCTAATCTAGAAGGCGAGTGTACCCATTGGGCATTTGGCATCTAGATCCGATGCAGAAGATGGATGAATGGGTGGGGTAGAAAGGAAGGAAGGGAGGTGACCTGGAAGATCCACTTGTTCATGATGATGACGGCGACGTTGAAGCCCCACCACTGGAGGATGGCGAGCACCGCGCGCAGGGTGCCCAGGCCGGCCGCCGCCTTGCCGCCGTCCTCCATTCTCTTGGGTTGGGGACGAGAGGGGGCGGAGATGGATGGGAGCAGAGCAGACTCGTCGTCGGCGTAGAACCCCCGTCACGTCACCTAACCTCACCTCATCGTCGTACTCGTGGTGAGGCTGTAGAAGCTTCTAGATGGATGGGGGAGGGGGGGAGGTGGAATGGAAGAGGGGAAGGCAGCAGCCAGGCAGTCCTAGACTCTGAAGACTTGGGGAGAGAGAGAGAGAGAGAGAGAGAGAGGAGGGAGGCAGCCAGGCATTGGGGAGAGAGAGAGAGAGGGGCAGCCAGGCAGGCTGGAATTAGACTGCATGCAGTTGCAGTTCCTTCCGAAATTTGACTGGAAGGAAATTGGACCGGTCAACGGAAAGAAAAAAAAAGTTTTTTACTCGTTTTATTTACTGTTTTATTAGGTTTATTATATAGTTATTACTCAGCTCTCCTTGGTGGATTTTCAGATGATTGAGTTGAGATGCAGGGGCTGTTTGCCTAGCTTTACATACGTCGTGCCACAATATATAGCAGTACAGTATATACTAATTCTTTAGACAAACCTTGCCTAAACGTGGATAGCAAATTGTTAATCATATCTTACACAAAATAGAACGGAATTCAGTGACACATCACAGTGCTTAGCCAGCGGTTCCCTGTAACGTACAGGTACATACATTATTACTGAATCTGCGCCAAGCCAAAATGAGGCAATATATAGCTAACCAAATATAGTAAGCCCGTCCATCCATTATCGAGGTTTCGGGTGATACATTGTCAAATGAGAATGTGAACAGAGAGCATCTGTAAACGTTCAAACACCAGTTGGCAGGCAGAGTTGAAGATAGTAACCCTCAAGCGCATGAATAACCGAGTCTGATTGACCAACAAGATAGTAACAGCACGTCCAAACCCCCAAAATGATTTCACACGTGTTTGTATAAATACAACCCAATTCCACAACGACCTCCGTCCAATTGCAACTTACTACAACACATGCACCGCACCTGGCTTGCCTATATCTCGTCTTCTTCGAATGGGTCTCTCTCTGGGTAGTCGCCGACCTGGGAACATAAGATTATACAAAAGAATCTGTTAAGAAACATTTTAACTTTTATTTCCCTTAAGAACAGCTTAAATCCCAATCCAGATGTTGCTAAGAAAGAAGCATGCACACACTAAAAGAAAATTTCTCAAGACCTTACAACACAACACACCCTCATGTCACATGATCCACTACTGCAAACATGCTGCATTACTCCTCAAGTTCCATAGGCTTATTTCATGAAACACCAGCCACCTTTAAATTTCAGTAATCAGTTAGGCGTCTAGCAAGCAAAATACCTTTACTTTCTCTGGCCTTACAATGGCCCCATGACCTTGAGGGCACTTGAAGAAGCGAATGCCTTTCACCCTGGAGCACCCAACAAGAAAAAGAAATAGCAGGTTACTCGGAAAACCATGGCATGAGACATAATTTTGCAATTGGCATCACAAGTGATAATGGGTAATCACACAATCAACACAGAGCTTTTTTTAAAAGAAATAATTTTAGCAGTTTAGCAATGAACATACATGCCATCGTGCTTTCCAAGTGGCTCATCATATTGCACTCCAACCCAGAATCCACGTCCAAGAGCTTCAGCCCTGCCAACAAATTTCACATTGCCCCTCTTGGCACCTGGCTCAACTTCACATCTATCTCCCACCTGTGACACACTTGTTAGACCACTTGCTGCAGCTGGCAATCATGAAGACTACCAGTTTCAAATGAAGACTAAGGATGTTCACATATTTCTCAGGAAAAAGGGAGCACTGGAAGAGGAATGAGACATATCCGGACATTGGAAGTCTGATTTGGCAATACATTATTAGCTCCCCAAATTGCGTTATTTATCATTACAGCAAAGGATGGTATATGGTATATAGATCGCACATCCAGACATAAAAGATGGAAACTAAAGGTGGTGCTGGCAGGATGTCTTTGGATGCGGTGCTAAATCATCAGCATTAAAAAAACGATATTGACTTTCGAGCATTTGAGCCTTTGAGGGTCTAGTGCAACTAAATTGAATGCACATGGGAAGAACCAAACTAACTGACCTTGATTTTGGAGCACAATTCCTCCATGTGGTTTTCTGATTGCTGAGTAAAAAGAGTAAGTGAGCTGAAAAGTGGAAGAAAAGAGTCCTGACAAAAAGCAAGTGACTTACTTGTTTATCCTCTGGTGTAGAGTTTTTGGGGGGCATCTTTTCTTTGAATTTTCGAAAGTTAGCTGGCACCAAAATTATAACATCAGCATTGGTAAAGAAAATCATGCGAGAATTTGAGGTCCAAAGAGCAGCCAGCCTATATTGCTACTATCACAAGTTTATTTATGTTAAATAAAAAATCAACACTCGGTCCCTCTTGGTAGCCATCATCATTAGTTTTTAGTTTTGCTAGTAAGTGGTCGTGGTAATTTGTGCAAAGCAGTGACTTTGTTTTGTACCTACAATTAAGTTAGAGAGAGCTATGGCAATTGGTGTGTGTGATGAAAGTTGGCATGTGATCAGTAGGAGTTGCAATTGTGGAGGCTAGTATATTTTGAATGGCTTGAGATATTGATGAATCGGGAAGCAGTAAAGGAACAGGTAGTAGTAGTAGTACCTAGTTATAAAGAGGGAGGGATTCTCTAGATAGATGGATAGATTGGGGATGGGATTCGTGAGGGAACTTACTGTCGAGCTTGTTGTACGCTTCGTCGGAGATTTTGTACTTGTCAACAAGGGAAGTGTCTTCCAACCATCCACCAGAGGTGAGTGAGGAAGGATCGAGATCGATGACATGGATCCGGTAGCCGTTGTAGGGTCCGTAGGCTGCGAGGGGCGCGCCGTCGTCATCGAGGTCGGCGACCTTTGTGCCGGTGTCGTCGTGGAGCTGGAGGCGCATGGAGGCGACGGCAGTGCCAGTCTTGCGCCAGAGCTTGTCCTTGAGGGACTCGACGGTGGTCTGGGGAAGATGCATTCATTGATTGATTCGTTCATTCATTAGCAGCAGCAGCAGCAGAAGAAGAAGAGGTAGATGTAGATCCCAACCAATGGATGTACCTGTTGCGAGACGCGGATGTCTGCGGCGAAGGTGGAGAGATTGGAGTGGGTGACGAGCAGGAGGACGCTGTCGTCCGCCGGAAGCTGCAGCTTGGACGACGCCATCGGCGGCGGGCGGCGGCGGAGGTGCTCTCTCTCCTCGGGCGCTGTAGGCAGCGGAGAGGGGTTGGTTGGGGCCGTGGGCTGCCTCTGAGTGTGTCTGTTGTTTCAGGCTGGGCTGGGCCCGGCCCACCAGAGGGGTGACTCCCCCTATCTTCTTCCCCCCGCAGTGCAGTCGCCGTCGGCCCCCACCCGCCCGGCGCCGCCGTATATTTTGATTGAGGGAGTTGAGACTTGAGAGAGTGCAGTGGCGAGCGAGCTATCCACATCCACCCAGGTCCTCCAGCCCGCCGCCCGCCGGCCTCTATCTTCTCTCTCTTTCCAGTTAGTAATACTAGTAGTTCCCAAGACTAGAGATCGAGTTGGTTCAATGGCGGCTGCCACTCCCGTGCCCCCGGCCTTGTGCAACCGGGGGCTGCAGCAGCTAGTCCTTCCCCTCCTCGCGCGTCGCGCCGCCTCCGTCTCCGTCCACGCCGCTCCGCCCCGCCAGCAGCACCAGCAACGCCGCGCCCGCCCACGCCCCCCTCCCAGGAACAATCGCCTCGACCCTCCTCCCAGTCCCAGTCCCAGTCCCAGGCCCGCCCGCCGTCCGCCCAGGAGGGCGCCTCTCCACCCGGATGATTACGACAACGACGACGAGGAGGAGGAGGGGAGGTTCGCTGGAGGTACCCGGGCCGCCGCCATGCCCAAGCCGCCGGCCGGCTTCGTGCTGGATGACAAGGGCAGGTGCATCGCCGCAGCATCCAAGCGCATCGTCACCATCGTAAGCCCTCCCCTTCCTCTTTGCTAGCCCAGAGTTTGGTTGCAGGAAATCAAATTCAGTTCCGGAGACATCATACACTGCACTGCACGCGTCTACGTGCTCTGCAGATCGACGACACCAACAATCGCCCCTTGGAGTGCATAATCAGGAGAGTCTTCCGGAGCTCGCAGGACCACGACTGCATGCTTCTCTGCCCCGTTGACATGTAAGTAAAGCAAACCAGCTTCAACGCCACACTCTTTTTTTCTTTTTCTTTTTCGTGCTGTCCATTAGAGTATGTTGCTAGCTACTGATAGTAGATAGATACACTTTGCAACCCATGTCAAGTCAAGTGACTCGCCCTCTTCTCGCTCTTCCAGGCCTGTGCAGGTCCTCAAGAGTACAAATTTCAGTGGCTGGATAGCTGTATGTCTTCATCCTCTCCACCTCATTCACATGTATATTCCTTCCTTTCCTATACGTTTCATGCACAAGCACATTTTCCCCCCTTTTACCTGTGTAGGTTGACGATGACCAACTCAAGCAAATCATTCCTTCAGTTGCATATGCCCTTGCAAGAGTGCATATGCACTTTGTCGAAAGCGGGTAAGAACTAGATCGGGAATGCAAAAAAATGGTCCAATACTTGTACTTGTGTCTTCATACACTGCTTGCTTTTACCACAACTGTATAAGCATCTTGCTCTCCTTTTCAGATTCTGTTATACAGCAAGGGGTGGCTTCTGCTTTCCTGAAGAAGCCATTCAAGAGTTTCATGGTAACCAAAACTACATGCATGTGTTTTCTTTAGGGCAATGTCCTAGTCAAAATGATTTCAAGAATTTAAACAACTGCATTTGTGGATGAAAGAAAGTATGTGCAAAGGTTTTAGCAATATCTTGCCAGTACGAAATGTTTGTACAAAATAACGTCAGAATCTATTTGCTCAATAGTACGACCTACTATATGCGGCCCTCTTTGGTATCTCATTTAAAGATTGCAGATTCTGGTGATGGTGGCGATGGGGTACCTTTCGAAGGTGTAGAGATTTGCTGCTTCAATTTGGTGAGCAAACTGCCTGGGTGTATTATGAGGGTCCAGCTTTGGTCAACTAGATATACATTTGATGTGATCTAGTTAGCATTTACCGGAATAATTGGCATATGGGCATGCTAGGCTAGTACTGATACCGTGGGTCTTCACAGTTGACATGTAGATCCCACAAATAAGTAATTGATTGCCATGCTTGTGATTGCTGACACTTTGTATTTGCAGGATGGTGCACACTATATGATTTATACACCAGTTGATCCTCTTCTGTTCGTTGCAGTCAAGGTTACTTGATTGTTGTTCAACTTGCTGTGGTAATTTTTTAGTTTGCCCATGATGTCTGAGAGTGTTGTCACATGTTTGTGCAGGATAAGGATGGTGTTCTACGCATCGCTGAAGATGTAAGCAATGTTATGATCAGCATTTCCCTTTATCACCAAAACTTGTATGTAGAGCAGAGGACTTACGATGCACGCTGTGAACATTTTCACAGGATTTGATGGATGACCCTGCAGTTGTCGACACCATAGATGAAGAAACGGAATTTACAGCTCTAGTGGTATGCTGATTGGTTCTTGCCTCATGAATGTAGTCCAGTGTTTTGAGGTAAGACGTGGTTTCATGAACTTGGCTATCCTACTCTCCGCAGGAGGAGGAAGAGGCCCTTCTTGAAACGGTACTTGGTGAAAGGTGATGAATGGCAAGGAGGAAGAGGAAGACCTGTGTACTCCACCCCACCAAGCAGTAGAATGAAGAAGCCGGTGCTAATAGTTGGTTCTGCAAAAACTGGTGCCGCTGCTAATCGTCGTCCGTGCCAACTAGTGTAGTATAGATAGCTTGCAAGAACGAGGCATTTTGTTTTGTTTTCTAATTAAATGAATAGATATTGCTGCTCTGCTGATGAATTGAATTTACCAAACAAAAGAGGCCCCGACCTGATATCTGAGTATCTGATGGATGGAGGAAAATGCAACGCTGCGGTACTCTAGTAAGGCCGAAGCAGTAGGCAGGGAGGGCAGGTCAAACTTTAAATATTTTCTTCTAACATAATAATTAGTTCTGGGTGGGCTACTTTTATCTGTTTCAGCTCTCAATATTAGCCTTGCTTACTTATCTCAAACAAGTCAAAAATATATATTACAGTAACACCCAGTGCTGGGCATGATTTTCCATCTTTTCTTGGGTCAAGCATATACATCTTAAATAAAAACAACTCTAAAAAGGCAACCACTATAGATAGTATGGTGAATATACACAGGGATGCAGTACCTAATTAACACTGCCATGGCGAAGTAATCCGGGTCTACCAACAGTGACCCATGCTACACCATATATGCTCGTGAGGAGCGTATGCTGCGAGTTCGCGAGGCCCAAACACCAAACACAAGGAACCAGGACACAAACAAGATTGCCCAATATTGCATAGACCCATACTGGATTCTGGGGAAAACCTGCAACCATAAAGGATTATCACAATTAAACCGGTAAATCGACCATCGCTTTCTGCACATTTGCTCTCAGTCAAAGGTAAAAAGGTCAGGCAAAAAGGAAATGACATATATCATGAAAGATCACCATCTACTTACAAATCTCAGGGATATTACTAGAGTCAACGCGCATAAACCTCCAAGAAGCATATGAAGACCAATTACAGCAGCTTTCTGCAGAGAAACCCAAAAGCAAAATCATTCCTCCCAACAAATGCTTCATTCATAGGACATTAGGACTACTTTGCGTATGCATCGGCATTTGTTTCCTTTTCCTCTAAAGAGCAAGGAATCCTTGCTGATTAGCTGAAAATTACATATAGACAAAATTGATAAAGAATTATAAAAGATATGAAAGAAATATACACCCTCGGCATGGTGCAAGAACCACCAAAAGCTACAAAGAATAGCTGCATCTAAATTTTCTGGTTCAGCCTCGCACGTTAAATCTACAAATCATTAGACTGGCATTACCTAACAACCTTCGAATACAAAGGACCACTTGCATTAATTCAAAACTACACTAATAGTTACAAACTGCACCTCCATAAGGAGAAAAAAGGAAAACCACACCATCATACATATAACTACTCCCTCCGTCCCAAAATAAGTGTCCATTTAACTTTTAGGGATGCACACAATAATACAAAAGTGCATAGAGAACCGCATAGAGTCAATCACGTAGTTAGTTAATGCTACTTTTCTAGTTCCAATGAGGGGTAACATGGTCATTTGTAATGACTAGTAATCTGTCTTAAATTTTTTAAAAGAACACTTATTTTGGGATAGAGGGAGTATGTTCTAACAGATAGCAGTGTCCTTCAGTCAATGGTACTTAACATGTGGGAAAATCTTAAGAGGATCAAACCCGCATCTATAAAGTTATTTCTTTTTTGCTTCATATGTCTGTCTAATCACGATTGCGTGACTGGTTGATTGGGCCAAATGACTGCATAATTTTTTTCAGCTAAACAAATGGGAGGCTTGTTTGTGCTGTTCTGTTAAAATGGAAATATGAGAAAACAATAATAATTATGAGAAGGCGTGTGCAGTGAGTGCATAAGTTGCAATTTTCAAATGCTACAGGAGGATACGTGGATAAAAGGAGGATTTTTTCAAACATACATACCTTGCCAACATGTGGAGCAACCAACCATGCAAGAACAATGACAGCTAGGCCAATGGCAACAAGAACTCCAGTACTCTCCAAACTCCATCTTGTGTGTACCCGCCTCGCTGCCACAACACTATGGTCTAGTGCAGAATTATTGCCTGGGCTGAGTGGCGGTTGATCAATGTGCCCTTGAGAAACAGCCATGTGAGAGTTATGAGGATTGAACCAAGATGATATCTCGCTAAGCCGCTGCCTTCGTATTGCTGCAACAGCATCTGGATCAACACCTGTTCCTGCCCCATGCTGCTGCAAGTATAAGAGTTCCCCTGTAGATGTTCTTTCCCTGAGAGCTTCATAATCCTTCAAGGACGCAAGAACCTTGTTGAAGTCATCAGGCCTTACATTTGCAGCAACACTTCCACATATCTCGCATACAGTGGATCCATGGCTGATGAACCACTTCAATGCACAGGCATAATGCGCAAGGGCAAGCTCGTTCTTGCAGGAACAGCCTAGATCCACAAGATGATCTTGTTGGTGCAGGGGGCCTGATTCCACGTCAGTGGCGCATACGAATATCTCCCCCTCAGGGCTTATGAATTCAACAAACCTGGGAGGAGCATTGGTGCCATCCTTTGGCCCAGTTATGGCATCCTTGCTGGTGGAAGTCTTGGTAGCGTCATTGTCTGTCCTTGGAGCAGAAGGCTGTCGAGAGGGCGGCACGATGCCCAAGAAACCTAGGGCAGACTCGCCTCTCAGATCAGGTTCGACACAATGACAGACCCGGCAAAGTGAAAGGCCAGAATCCTTATCGGTGCTGCAGCTTGATACACGGGGGATGCCCGGTTTGTGGTGGTCATCAGCAGTAGGCAAGTCAGTTTGATCAGTGGCATTGGGTTGTGGATGCTGTTCCTTGATGCCCATCTTGGATCAGAAGTTCAACTGACGATGTCCAAACTTCAAAGGTGCATCTCATATAGAACTGAAGAAGGGAATAGGCAGAGGATCATCATCAATCAGGTCAGCGGAACAGCAGGGGCAGGCCCAGGATTTGGGGTATGGGCATTCAAAATTTTTCTAGGGTTTTTTTTTTGACAGCCTAAAGTACAGATTCATAAGACATACAATCGAATACCAACATCATAATAAAATTGACCACAAGTTTCAGAAACTTGTTGCTCCCTGCATCGTTGTTCTTTTGTCACCAATTCGCAGACGTTCGCAAATTGGAATTGCAGACTCACAAGCATTCACAAATCGCATTTCGCAAATTGCTCACCTCAGCCCTCAATTGCTGCTCTCAGAGTCTCAGTTGATGGCTTGCTGCAGACCAAATCCATACAGAGAAGAAGTGGGAGCTGCCGAACCGGGGAAACGCAGCCGCCACCCTGCCTGGCAAGCCGGAGGCCGCGCCGCACCGCACGCGGCCGCCGCCGGCCGCACCGCTAGGGTTTGGAGTGGAGTCGAGGAAAGCAGGGGAGGGAGTTGGAGAGGGACGGGAAGCAATCGTCGAGCCCCACTCCTTGCTGATGCTGCTTCCTTCCTTGCCTTGCCTTGCCTGCTCAGTGGCAGTGCTCGCTCATCGACTCGATTCCATGGGAGGGGATTCCAGACAAGAGAAGAGGAGGAGAGGAGGAGGGGACCAGCACCATTGATCTCTCCTCTCCTGTTCCTCGCTGGCCGGTGGGCCCGTGGGGCCCACCGTCCAGCGCCTTATGCCAGCCGCTGCTGCTCCGCGCTGGAGCTGGACTCGCCAGACAACCATTATTGTCTCCTGTTCTTTTCTTTTACCGGTAATAACGCACGTGCGACGCGCCTTTGATAAAAAATAAAATTGCATAATAGATAGTTGGTTGGAGATGTGTTAGTTCCAAACTCGACGATTTCATACTACAGAGACAGACGAGGAAGATGGATGATTAATTTTTATAAATATTATAGGGTTTTCGCAAAATTTTACAACGTATTAAAGGACCGTTCAGACCGTGTTAGTTATAAACTTGACGATTTCATACTACAGAGACAGACGAGGGAAGTGGATGGTTAATTTTTATAAATATTATAGAATTTTCACAAAATTTTACAACGTATTAAAGGACCGTTGATTGATTTTTATAAACATCAGGGGGTTTTCATAAAATTATGATGGTTTGATGGACGAAGCGAAAGTTTTAGGTCTTTATAGTATAGATAGACTAGCAAGAATGCACGTGCGACACGTACGTTTAATAGAAAATAAGACTGCATAATAGATGTCGGAGACCATGTTGGTTACGAACTCGATGATTCCATACTACATAGATGGATGAGAGAGGTGGAGAGTTTGACGAAAAAAATGCTTATCATGTGGGGTCGCTAGGAGGGGTCGTGTTTCAATGACCGGTGGATCCGCCATTCGTCAAAAGTTTGACGGAAACAAAGGACCTCACGGATGGGGTCATCGAGAGGGGTAACGTTTCAATGATTCGTGGGTCCATCGGCTGTCGGAAGTCTTGGGTATTTATAGTATAGATAAATACCAGTAAGAACGCATCGTACATTTAATAGGAAATACGGAGACCGTGCTGATTACGAACTCGACGATTATATTAAAGGGTTTTCACAAAATTACAACATATTAAAGGACCGTGGATTGATTTTTATAAATATTAGGAGGTTTTCACAAAATTACGATGGTTTGATTGACAAAATGAAATTTTAAATCTTTACGGTATAGATTATTATTTTCTTCTCGTTCTTCGTTCACATGTCAGTCGAGTATCCCACCTTCACTGCGCTGAAGCCGGTTACCATAAATGCATCTAGATAATTGCCAACATACTACCTCTGTTTTAAAATATAAGTCGTTTGACTTTTTTACTACAAGTTTGATCGCTCGTCTTATTTAAAAAATTTATAGAAAAATAGTCAAATTTAAGTCATATTTGAAGATTTTTATTAATAAAGAAAGCCATTATAAAAAATATAATAATTTGTATAAAATTTTAAATAAGATGTGCGGTCAAATTTAAGTCAAACGGTCAACATTTTGGAACGGAGGAAGTACGTGGTTACCTTACCAAATACTCGGCTGCTCTTTTTTTTTCAAAGCTACGTAAAATGTAAGTCTTATTTATGTTTTTCTCCTTCTTAACTTGCCGTGTTTTCTGTCTCTAGCAAGCTCTGCTCTCTTCTTCATCTTCGGAGACCTCTAGTCCTATACAGACGGTTGCCCAACGAGGATGTGAGGCGTTACCAAAAGAACTATGATTGGGCCTAGGAGGATATGCATGAGTCAGGGCGGGCAAAAAAATTAAGACCGAAAATCGAACTAAAAAAACTGAGACCGAGACCGAACTACTTTTTTTTTATGCCTCAACCCTTCGAGTACAAGTTGTAGCATCTGAACTCACACACCAACACACCACCACACACACGCACGCACGTTAGACCTACAACCTATACTAAGGAAACTTCACGTGGCTGAGAAGTATGCGAAGTCACCACGAGACTTCGCACGTGACGGACACGTCACCTTGACCATTGTGGTGCATCCACGCGTGAGGCAGCTGCAATACCCGCAGAAGAAAGAAAGGGGGAAAACCTCGGTGGAAATCGTGGGCAGCCTCCACACCCGAAGCGCATGCCATCCGAGCTACGGCTCGTTCCGAGGCCGAACTACTTGAAGTATCGATAGACCGATATTTTCCATCATCCTCATCCTTATTCCCCGCTGCCCCACGTCCATCCCTCCCCCAACTACGGGTGTGTTTGGATTCTTTGACAGATAGTGTCGCCTTGCCCGTTTGGATTAGAACAAACTTTCTTGTGGATTGTGTGGGCAAGGTTTCAGCTTGCTGGTGCAAGTGAGCCAAAACGGCTCGCCTGGCCTGGCAAGCGCATCGTTGTCTGTGCCAGCAAGATGAGGCGAGGCGCGGCAGTTCTGAAGAGAAAATCACACATCCCCTGCATCTCCCCCCCTTTGTTTGCCTCCCTCCCCCAGCCAGCTCGCAAATTGAGCAACCAATGGAAGTAGGTACTCCATGGATGCCCTCCAAGTTCATTCCCTCTAGATCGACGCCACCCATGTCAACAAAAAAAAAGATCGACGCCACCCAAGTTGGTTGTGTCTCTGTGAGGGTAGACCGTGGCCTTTTTCCTGATCTCCTGCTCTCGGCCTTTGATTTCCATTACCATCCACAGCTCTAGGCCTCTAGTGCTTTTACTGTTGCATGTACCCATCAGACTATAACCTTCCTGCTAAGCTACAGCGGCTCTAGGAGAGCAGCTTGTGGCGCGGTGGCCAACGGCGCTAGGAAGGAGAGCAACCCTGTGCTAGTAGAACACAGGGGAGCGGCCTTGCCCGAGTTGTGGGGAAATGACAAATGGGCAAGTAGGCGCACGGGGGATTGATGACTACTCTCGCCCAAAGGATCGATCAGGGTTCATGAAGATCAGCGAAGTCGGCACCCGGCAGTGTCTCCATGTCTTCTTTGCTCGATTTTGTTCAGTCAGAACTGAGAACCGAACCGATAGTTCCGTTACCCGAGGCTTCGGTTCTTAGGTGCAACTTCGGTTTCGATTCTTCAAAAACCACAAATAAAAATAGACCAAAAAATTGATAGAACCGAATGCCCACCCCATGCGTGACCGCCATCGAGCATGGGTATGGTGAACTGGGTGGCCACGACCACCTACGTCCGAGGAGGCGCTGAACCGCCCCAGGAGCCGGCTCTCGTTTGGGCCAGAAACGCTGCAGTCGTCTACACCGGCCTGGACCACCGGCGCACACCTCACATCCAATCCGAAAACCCACCTAGTTTTTCGACTGCGACAAGTTCCACGTCGGTATGACTGTGTTGACGTAAAAAGTCGGCGATGACGATTCACGCAGACAATACACGATCGGCCTCAGAGATTTGCTTCACTCCGATGACGAGCCGGTAATCTTGAGGTTCAGAGCGTGCCAGTCAATTTAACTTGTAATTGACAAGAGAAAAGATCGTGTGAAATTTACGGATCGGCTATTATTTCGAACCGCCCTTCTGTAGATTCAATCGGCTAAAATCAGTCGATGAATGGTTTAAATTCCACGTCCAAATTCAGATAAGCAATATGCTTAAAAGCTTATAAGCCGATTCGAATCTCGTAAGGAGAATGGATAAATTGGTGATACAAATTAAAACTTAACATAAATAAATAAATAAATCTATTAAGATTCAGAGAATATCGATAACTTTAAATGTAAAAGGAAAGCGGAACAGATTAATCTAAATCGGTTACTTTAATCAATTGAACAAAAACGTTCGATACAAGGGTGTAAAAACTAGATCAAGATAGAAGCAAATCGCTTAAACCTATATTCTAGCAATTACGATAACTTTTAGGAGATCTAGACGAAACCACAGTAATACGGCCGGTAGTTAAAGCCAAGAGAGCACCGGGTAAAAGCGAAACTTACAAGCAAGCCGGAGATCAAGATGATCCAGCCCTACGAAACTTGGAAGAACGCGTTGAATCTACCGAAACTATGGTTGAAAGGCAGATGCAATGTGAGATAAGAATTATTATTTTTTGTTTGATTGGCGTGTACAAAATTTCCACGTAGCCACCAGGCCACTATTTATAGTCTAAATTATAGACTCTGTGTCGATTACGACTTACAAACTTGACAAAAAAGAAATGACACTTTCCTAACACAAAACATTCTCCTAAAATAAGTCAAATTTGGTATGGCCCCATCGCCACGTGTATCGACCAAATCTTTCGTCCAGCAACTGTATTAGCTCTATCACCCTACAATTACATCGGTTTTAGTCACGTCAGCTTTGACCATCGGCTGCTTCATTGACTCCATCGGCTTTTGACTACACTTCATCGGCATCGAGCACATCGGCTGTTATCCAATCTTTCATAGGCTATCCCCTTAGTCTTTACGTTCAACATCGGCTTTATCGGCTAGACTCCTTTTAACCATATTTTTTATCGCGACGCGAAAAAACGGTGTCAACATACTGTACTCCCACCCCGAGCACTCAACCAATGGAGGATCAAGCTATACCACGCCTCCTGAGCGCGAGGTATTCGTCTCAGACGACCAACACGCTCTGGGCGGTGAAACCAAGTCAGAGGCAGCACTCCGCGTGCAGCGTAACCAAGACCAGGTCCGACGTCGAGAGTAGGAAGCCAACCCCCAAGCGGGTCTGCCATGAAATGGTCAGCCAGACAGGCGGATGCCCATCCCAACGGTGGGGTGGCCAATTGCATGGACCCACGAAACCTAGAGTGCGACTTCAACAGGGCTCGAGGGCGTTCCGTACGTCCTAATCCAACATCGTTGCCGCCTGCGCGGAATCGGAGCACCTTCCCGACTCCCTGGAGTTGGCCCGCATCAGAGCCCGTCTTGAGGTGGCACAAGAGCAGGTTGAGTGGTCCTAGTACTCCGGATCTAGATCTGGAAGAACAAACGCAGGCCGATAAGCAGGGACCATATCCATGCACAACAGATCCGACCACGAACATATACGCAGGGAACATAAACAGGAGCGGGCTCATGGGGCGGTTACAAAGGGTTTTCGTGTGTCGTGTCCTGGGGGTCAACCTAGGACGCTTTATATAGACCAACGACCTAGGGTTTACAAATTAGTTAAGATCTAAATCTACCGCATTACATCTTCATCAACCTTGTCCAACAAGTCGGTGATTTCTCGTGGGCCACCTCGGGGTCGACCCACAACCACAGGATTAGATCCAGATCGTAACCGATACAGGAAGGAAGATATAGTGGCAAATGACAGGCGAGGAAAAAGTGCTTGAGGCACCGCAGAGATACGAAGGGACCTCCTTCTAGAGATTCATCCCAGGGAAAAAAGCTCGACCATTGTTCTAAGAAGGTGCCGTACTTCAAACTAGGGTCGGAGTTCAACGCTCTAACCGGTGCACCGCGAGAAGCTTGACATTCTTCCTAGGGGAGAATGATCGTTTTATGTGTGTGAGAGAGGGGAGGCATATGCGGTTGTGTACGTTATATGGATAATGATGTTTTTAGACATGTCCAAGCTGTACGGAGCGTAATATCATATGCAATTTATGTTTTATATATGTTCCTTGTTCAATAATCCGATCCTCCTCTTAGGCTGCCCGCGGTGGGGACGGTAAGTCCGCATGGCACGCACCATCTGGCGTGAATGCCGTGCGGGGTACCGTTTTCCAGCCTACAGTGGGGCACGTAAAAACAAACGGTGCCCTCTAAACGTGGCAACCCCCCCTAAATCCAGGGACGTACGGAGAGGAGCGGTATAGGCCACGTCAGATGGCGGCCCACCGCCCGCTCGCCACCCGCCCACCGCTCGCCGCCCGCCCACTTGTGGAGGGACCGGGGAGGGGAGGCGCCGTAGAGGCCGCTCGCAGCCCGCCGCACCGTAGACGCCGCTCGCGCCAAGGCCACCACCGTCGCCAGGACATGGTTGCCGGCCCACGCTCCACGCGCCGCCCGCGAGCAGCAGCGGCGCCGCCCGGCCCACGCGCCGCCCGCGAACAGCAGCAGCGCCGTGGGGAGCTCGGGAGCGGCAACCGGCCTCGTTGGCTCTCAGCGCTGCAGGCGGTGGCGGTGGGCGAAGAGCACGAGGGAGGCGGCGAGCGACGAGCACGAGGGAGTACGCGCTGCAGAGAGGAAGAGGAGAGGCCGCACGGCCGCCCTCTGCCCCCGCACGGTCGTGCTTGGCCGCCACTCCGCGTTTGCCGCCCCTAACGGCGGAGAAGAAGATGGGACGGCGGAGAGGGGGCGTGGAGGGGTGTCGCGCGCCACTCGAGAGAGGGAGAGGGGAGTAGAGCACGGTCGGGGACGCGGCGTAGTAGGTGCGTCGGGGACGCGTGCACGGCTGGCGCAGGGTGGAGGGTGCGGGGGCGGCGCCACGGGCGGCGCAGGTGGAGGGGGAGGGAGCTGCGGCGGGGGAGGGGCGGGGGCGGCGGCGCGGCGCACGAGTGGAGGGGACAGGGGAGATGAGAGAGAGAGAGGCGGGGGTGGGGGCGTCGCCGATTTGGGAGGGGGAGGGGAGGAGGTCGGGTGCAGATAGAAGAGAGGGAGGCGGAGGGGAGGAGGTCGGGTGCGGGAGGAAGAAGAGAGAGGGGAGGGAGGGAGGGAGAGAAAGAGGATTAAAAAACATATAACATGTGGGTCCCACAACATGTAGTTGATATAGAGAGTGCAGATAGAGTTTGAACGAGTGCAGAAGAAAGTAGTATAGAATAGAGTATCTCGATGACTAGGACATGATATTCTCTTTTAGAGAGTAAAGTAGAGTTTTATCGGTACGAATAGCCTTAGGCTGCTCGCACTGGTTCTGCAACGCTCTACCCTGTAAAACAGAATATTCTATCCTAGTCATCGAGATTCTCTACTCTATATCACATTTTCTTCCGCACTCGTTCAAACTCTATCACACTCTCTATATCAACTACTACCACGCGGGGCCCACCAAATAAGATTTTTTAACCCCTCCCTCTCTCTCCTCCCTCTCTTCTATCCCCTCCCCGGTTCCCTCTCTCCTGTGCTCTGCCCCGCCCCCGCCCCCGCCCGCTCCACCGGCCGCCGCAGCTCCCCTCCCCCGCCGAACACCACCAGCTCCCCAGGCTCTTCTCCGCCGACCGCCCCCAGCTTCCCAAGCTCTTCTCCTCTGCTGACCCCAAGCTCTTCTCCTCCACCGAGATGCTGGGCCTAGTGCGGGCGGCGCTACTGCCGGAGGACGTGCTGGCGGACATCCTCGCCCGCCTCCCACCGCGCGTCCTCGCCGCGGCACCGGCCGTCTGCACGGAGTGGCACGCCGCCGTCGACAGCCGTCGCCTCCTGCGCGTGGACCTCCTGGTCGAAATCGGTGGCGAGGAGGCCATGGAGGCATGGAGGTGCTGTGGGACGGCACCGGCTTCCTCCGCCTCGGCTCCCCCTCCTCCCAGCCACGACGCTCGTCACGGACATTGCGGTGGCCGCCTCCTCCTCGTCGTCGTCCTCGCGCAAATCAAAGCTCGGGCCGGCCGTCACGCGCCTCCTCGTCTCCTCCGCGGCGAGCGAGCGAGCGAGCGAGGGCACGGAGCCGGTGGGCCAGGCGCGCGGGGCCTCGTCGACGCCCTCCTCCTGCCCCCTCCCTCGCCGGCGCCCTCCTCCCTCGCGGACGGCGGCGGCTCCGGTGCTTGCGACGGCGGGCGGGGGCGAGCGCACGAAGCCGGAGCGGAGATGGGGGGCACTGGCGTGAAGGACGGCGACGCGAAGGGCGGCGACGGGAAGGACGCGGGCGCCGAGCACGGCCTGCGCGGCTCGGCGGGGAGCAACGACCGACCGGAGGCGGGGTCCGTGCACAGTGCTTACCGAGCCTCCCTCTCCCTCTCTCGATTTCCCGTCTCGCCGTCTTGCTTGCCGCGTGCCGGTTCATTTGCCGCCTCCCGCTGCAGACGGCAAAACTGCATGCCGTGCGGTATGCACGCCTACGTGGCGCATACCGTGCGGCATGCAGTGCCCTGGTGAGGAGGGCGAGGGCAGTGCCCTGGTGAGGAGGGTGAGGACATTGTATTTATAGTTCTCGTTACCGTTTAAGGGCGTGAACGGGATCTTCTCCGCCAGCTGTTGTAATTTTTTTTAATGGGATTATAGCTTGTCCTCGTGTAATCCCTAACGTCATCTCAGGGCATCCTGGGTGGAACAGTTGAGTCAGCATGCAACGGGAAGTATATGTGAAGCGGTAGCCGAGGCAGGAGCAGGACTAGTGTCAACAATGACATTGGTCGCCTTTGGTTCTCGCGCTACGACCGAGGTGTTAGCCCGATCTTCCGTAAGATAGGGATAAATCGATTGATGAAGATCTCGACGCTGACGAGGCTTCTAATCACTCAAATTTGAATTCCTGTAACCGCTACATCACTGTTCTGTTTGTTATCAACCGTACACACACAATTGAACTTACCACGAAGGCTTTCCCCTCGTGCAAATCAAGAACATAAACAAAAATAATAAAAACGCAATATGAAATCACAGATGTATATAAAATGAAAATAAGTATAAAGTTTAAG
The DNA here is from genome assembly GCA_033239725.1 of Echinochloa phyllopogon. Lineage (NCBI taxonomy): Eukaryota > Viridiplantae > Streptophyta > Magnoliopsida > Poales > Poaceae > Echinochloa > Echinochloa phyllopogon. The sequence goes on from BTCW01000016.1 coordinate 45,125,726, forward strand.
ATCTTATCACGAAAGGACTAATCAACGTCGTTGACAAAAATAAGAAAAGGGACCTTGTATCACATTAAAAGGACTTGTCTCCACGGTTACAATTAATTAAATCTATTTTTAGATATATTAATCAAATCTATTTCTCTAAAGAAAAACTAAAATTAGAACAAAATCCGTGTCAAAGGCCGCGACTACGGAGTGTTTACCCTAAAGATGCGTGATAGGGTTGGGCCCCGATAATTTACAAAATACTAAATTTAAACAATAACTTAATAAATTGGTGCATCCACAATCCACATGCTAAGTTATTGTATGATGAGTGCAGTAGAAAAAAATATAAGTATGCTTTAGAGCCGAGTCTGCCTTCCGTGACGTCTCAAGATTGGTTAGAAATAGAAATACAATATTAACTAAAAATTATGCGGTTAGCAATTAAAATAGTAAATTATATCCATTATAAATAATTTAGTAGTCACATGCATATTAGTTCAACAATTTGTAAAATTTTTAATTTAGTATAATAACTTAATATACGAGTATATAATAATTTATAAAATACTGAATTTAATATATTAACTTAGCAAATCAGCACATCTACCGCTGGAATTCATCTGCTTGTATCCCGAGTGTAATTTACTGGAATGAAAGTACGGAGTATGCTTTAGACTAGGGAAGGGGAAATGGAGCGAAGAACGCGGCGGCAGCCCAGTTGGTGCCCGGGATGAATGCACCGTCGCGGCGGCACCTTGCTGCGCATCCTCTTCTTCTCCTCCGTTTCTGCTCCATGCACACAGTTCTTCCCTCCCTCCCTCCTACCTAGAAGGCTAGAACGATCCAGTAGACAAGAGCCAAAAGATTATTAGACTAGAGTCTGCCAGTCTGCCTGTCCGTTTTGGTGTCTGTTCTTGGCTGCCGACACGCGGAATCTGGATCCAGACCCCTGCCTGAACCCTTCCTCTCCGTCGATCCATTCCTAGCCAAGGTACGAGCAGTCATGATTCTCTTATGCTCCTGCAATCCCCGCGGCGTTTCGATTCATCGTCCGCTCGATTTCCATTTTCCATTGCCAATTCCTTTCTTTTATGAGCTGTTTCCCCTCTTCGAATCTTCTACTTTCTGCTAAAAAATAATTTCGAGACCCCTGAAACATTTAATCGAGCTATTGTTCTTGCTGCCTCTAGAATGCGATTAAAGAATCCATGTATGCAATGCGCTTAACTTGAACTGTTGTCGTTGGTTTGGCGAGGCGGCCTGCCTGTCGGATGTGAGCATCGGATCGACATGGCGTTCGGCCACACGCGGCTCGATGCCCGGCGGCCGCCGCCGCAGTCCTCTTACTGCTCCTGCTCCACCACCACCATCGTCGTCGCGCTCTGCTTGGTCGCTGTGTGGATGTCATCGTCTATGCTCGTCACCCCTGTCGAGTTCTTTCCTTTTCAGCCCAAAGTCCGTCCATTGGTGCCTCATGACTCTCCTCCTGCCACCGGAGGCTTAACCAATGCCGGCGACGGTGCTGACACCGGCGAAATGGAACGGGACGTGCCCCTTGATCCAGTGCCAGCCTCAGAAACCACCCATGCTGATCCACCACCTCTTACAGAACAAGTGCCTCCTATAAAGAGGGACACTGCCCCAGAATCCAGCACTGCTAGTACACAGCAACAGGATATCATAGAGCAAGTCAAGCAGTCTGATGAACAGAGTGCCTCAGAGCTCAAGGAGAAGTTGGATGAGGACCAGCAGGCACAAAAGGAAGATAGGCCATCAGTGGTGTTCCGTGATGGGAGTCAAGCAGAGCTTCTGAACGAGACCACTACAGAGCACGGAGTATGGCGTACTCAGGCTGCACAGTCTAACAAGGACACTAAGGAGCAAACTGTGACATCAAGTACCCGGATGAGCTATAGTTGGAAGCTGTGCAATGTTGATGCCAGAGCAGATTATATTCCATGCCTCGACAATGTAGAAGCTATTGAGAAGCTTCGTTCTACCAAACACTATGAACATCGAGAAAGGCATTGCCCTGAGAAGCCTCCTAACTGCCTTGTTCCTCTTCCAGAGGGCTACAGAAATCCAATAAGGTGGCCTAAGAGCAGAGATCAGGTTTGTGTTGGCCATCCATGTGCCTTGATACTTACACCATGTTATCTAATAAGTTTATTTATTTACTTGAGGTTTTATTGCTGCAGATATGGTACAATAATGTTCCTCATACTAAGCTGGTTGAATACAAGGGACACCAAAACTGGGTTAAGGTTTCTGGGGAGTACCTCACCTTTCCGGGAGGTGGGACACAGTTCAAACATGGTGCATTGCATTACATTGATTTTATTCAGGAGGTAACATTATACATTTTCCATGTGCATCAACTGTCATTGCTATTTTAATGATTCATTGTAAATTCCTGGTATTGTTCAAGAAAATATTTACCGCAAGACTTCATGCATGCCAAGTGACAATAGGATTTGTTGGGAGTTGGGACATACAGAATCCTTATGGTTTGTTGAGTAGGTGCTCTGCATAAATTTCTTTGGACTGATATTATGCATTTGTAGTAGCTATGCTTGCATACAAGCTGTCGATTGAGACTAAATGCAGTTAAGTAGAATATGGCTCAATTTCCTTGCAAAAAGAGAGAGAAGGATTTTGCAATTAGTCTGGTGCTTTAATGTAGTTGCACCAAAAGTTTGACTGATATTTTTAATGCTACTACACAGGCAAAGAAGGACATAGCATGGGGAAAACAAAGTCGTGTAGTTTTAGATGTTGGTTGTGGAGTAGCTAGTTTTGGAGGATATCTATTTGACAGAGATGTGATCACTATGTCATTTGCACCTAAAGATGAACATGAAGCTCAGGTGCAATTTGCTCTTGAAAGAGGAATTCCTGCTATATCAGCTGTCATGGGTACAAAAAGGCTCCCATTTCCCAGTAGGGTCTTTGATGTTGTTCATTGTGCACGCTGTAGGGTACCATGGCATATTGAAGGTACTTTCTATCATGGGAGGACTGTTCCAGCACTATACATCCCCTTTATGTAGCTTTTTTTTCTTTTTTAATACTCTGGCTGTTATTGGGCAGGTGGTAAGCTCTTGCTAGAACTGGACAGACTGTTGCGTCCTGGTGGTTACTTCGTGTGGTCTGCTACTCCTGTATACCAGAAGCTGCCTGAAGATGTTGAGATATGGGAAGGTATTATTGAGGATTTAGACATTATTTTTTTCTAATATTAATTGTATTTGAAATTATGAATTTCTTGCCTAAGAGTTATCTTTGCTTTGTGTTGTTCTAGCAATGTCTGCTCTAACTAGGTCAATGTGCTGGAAACTGGTCAACAAAGTAAAGGATAGGGTGAATAGAGTGGGCATAGCAATCTTCAGAAAGCCAACAGACAACAACTGCTATGAAGCAAGATCTGAAGCAAATCCTCCGCTCTGTGGAGTGTACGATCATCCTGATGCAGTCTGGTAAGTGCTCTCAACAGGCTATACCTTCGATTGATCACCTAATTGTGGACCTAATTTTAGGTTTATCTCTTGTCGCTGTTCAGGAACATATCATTGAGGGCTTGTATGCACAAGTTGCCTGTAGATCCTACCGTTCGTGGTTCGAAATGGCCAGAGTTGTGGCCTTTGAGACTGGAGAAAGCACCTTATTGGCTAAAGAGTTCTGAGGCTGGAGTCTATGGGAAACCTGCACCAGATGATTTTCAAGCAGACTATGAACACTGGAAGCAAGTCGTGAACAATTCATACATGAACGGTCTGGGTATTGATTGGTCTGCTGTTAGAAATGTTATGGATATGAAAGCTGTATATGGAGGGTAAGGATACACACTCCTTTTATATTTGTTTAACCTGCCCTTCTGAACATGTGGAGTTTTTTCTCTGGCCTCAGACTTGAGTTCTCGTTCACTGGGATCTGTGACAGACTTTATTTTCTTGATTGCTACATGCAACTCCTGAAACAGAAAATACATCAGACCACATTCCTTTCTCACACCCACTCTCTATTGTAGGTTTGCAGCAGCTTTGCGTGATGTCAAGGTGTGGGTCATGAATGTGATTCCAATTGATTCACCCGACACACTTCCACTTATATATGAGCGTGGTCTGTTTGGACTGTACCATGATTGGTGCGAATCGTTTAGTACCTATCCAAGAACTTACGATCTTCTGCATGCTAATCATCTGTTCACCAAGGTTAAGAAGAGGTAAGTCTATGCCATCCTCGGGTAATATGTTGCTGTGAATGCTTCGGGTACATCATGTGAGTTTCATCCTTGGCACTGATTGTTGGGGGTGGCATGACAGGTGTGAATTATTAGCTGTTGTTGTGGAGGTGGATCGGGTGTTGAGGCCAGAAGGCTGGCTAATTGTAAGAGACAAGGTTGAAACGATAAGTGAGGTGGAGAATATTGTGAAATCACTCCACTGGGAGGTACGGATGTCTTACTCCCAGGATAAAGAAGGCCTGCTGTTTGTGCAAAAGACGTCATGGCGACCAAATGAAATTGAAGCTAAACTATGATGTGGCAAGACCATTGTCATAGCCATCACTCTGACACCGAAACCCTTGGCCTCGCGGAATATTCTGTGAGGGTTGTTTGCAAAGTATCAAGTTAGAGGAGGAGGAGGGTGTTTTTTTGGGAGGGATTGTGTTGGCGTACAATAGCTCTTTCTCCGTGGTAGTGATGTTGTTCCCTTTTGTGTAGATTTTGTAGGACTATTGTAGCATAGTAGTATATGATTGGCGCGATCAATTCACTATACTCACCAAGTATGTGTGGATTTTGAAGGAACCTGGTGGCATTGGGATTATTTAAGATTGAGTCTTGTCATTGTACAGCAGCAGCCAGCATTTCATTTCATTTATCTTTTGTGTTGAATAGGGATGTTTGTATGCATTGTCCCTTGTGGTTGGCATCCTGATTTTATTTAGTTGGCTATATACATCGTTTTTTATCGGAAGTTGGCTATATATATATATATCTGATGGGCTGGAAGTAGTTTATTTATTTCTCTTTCTTTCTTTCTTTCACAACAATCCTCCGCCACCAGCTCGGACTCGCCGACCTCACAAGAGACATCGCCCGGCCCTCTTCGCGTACGCCAAAGACGGGGTCGAGGCCCACATGGACGCCCCTGGTTGGTTGGGCTTTTAGCTGTAGCCGGGCCTTGTGTCGAGCTTCGATTCGATTACAATCTGTCCGTGGCCGTCTAGGAGAGCCTCAAATCAAATAAAAGAAAAGGCGACCGTCCCTCAAATCAATCAAATTAAAAAAAAGGGAAAAACTCTAGGGTTCGAACGGAACAGGGATCTAGGTTCCCCACCAAGACGCATCGGCATCGGCAGCGCGATGGAGCTCGATTCGCAGGTGCAAGCTCGCAGTGGGGAAGAGTTTGACTATGAGGCGGAAGCGCGTTTGGTGGAGGAGACGAGGGCGGCATGGGAGAGGAAGGCAAGCGGGGAGGCGGAGGAGGAAGCGGCTTCGAGGACATCAGTGAGTCCCGAATTTTTAATTATCGCTGTCGGTGTACGTTATTTCTGCCATGGCTGGACTCGATATTAACTGGATCAGTTTACTTTCGCAGCCAAGATCCCTCCTATGCGTTATACAAAGAAGCCGCCTGAGCCCCACTCTGCGTACCCACTCGCTACACTGCAGATCTTTTCAGCCAAAGTCGTAGGGATAAAGGGGGTTTACAGTGGCCACTCCATGTGTTTGGGAAGGTTGCCCTGCACGACTCACTTGATCACAATCGCAATATGGTCTTCGACCGCACAAGAGACAACTGCCAAATTCTTACCCAAGAGGTTTATGTTATTTCTTACTCCCGGGTTTGTTGCTATGATGGCATGCTTTCATTATAATAATGCATTCTTAGCTCTCCGCATTGAAATTTTAATCACTGTAATTTCATCGTTGACCAAATTTTATGAGGTTACAGGGGAAGTCATGGTGGTTTGTTTTTTTAACCACCCTGTGTGGAACCTCATACATATACTTGCATTGGTGCCATGCGGACAGCGAGAAATTGGATAGCCATTGTTTTAACATTAAGCCATGTATGTGGCTATGATCTTAGGAGATTTTATACATATGCACAAGAATGACCTTGACGGAAGTCACTCTGACCTGACTTATAACTAATTCAAATAGGACGGTCTCACTCAACTAATTACTGATTTGCCACATTGAATTGTATAATTGCCACTTCCATAATTTAGGTAGTTTGATTGATGCACAATGGCAACTAGAAAGGTTTTCCTGCATAGTTTTGACTTTGCCCTTGCAGACACCAAGCCACTTACATGTGCCCCCCACACTGCATAGGCCTCGTGAGTCTATTTTGCCTTTCAGTCTGTTGTAAACTAGCATGATGTGTCAAATTTCTTTTTATTTGTGTTAGATGGTTTTTTGGCTTGCGTCTTGGTACTGTTTAAGCCTTGTGTACTGGGTCCTGGCAAACAATGTTCCAAATTAGAGATGCTCAAGTATGTTCTGATGAAATGTGCTGTTTTTGGTTTTCCGTTAATGCATCAAGCCAATATTTTCGTGCCATGTTTTCTGATGTTCCCGATACATGTTCCGTGTGTTTACTGTATTGTTTTTTTGCATTCAGAATCTGGCTTCAGTTTACTGAGTATTTATTTGATGGTGCTGCATGCAGGTTCCGAATTTGAAACTGACAGGTCCTAGCCGTGCTGTTCTGCTGTTGGATCCTGTGACCTTTGAGGTCCATCTGAAAGTTAAGGGCTGTACTGAATCTGAGGATTTCTGGCAGTAGAATTCATGAACATGATCCCGCTTGACTCGTGTGTGCGTAGATAAGCTTTCTGAGTTAGGGAAGTACAACGGGCCGTCGCGACCCGTCGACATGCAGTGGATTTTTGCGTTTAGCCCCCCTGCGACCTAACTCCCGAGCCGTCGCCTGGTTCGTCTACGAGCATCGGCCCGTGCTCCGAGGCATGACGACGGAGAAGGCAACCGCTGTACGGCGCGCTGCGAGGAGAAGACGAGGGCATGGATCCGCTGCGCGCGGAGGAAGTTTTGATACGCCAAAGGTTCGCGCCGTCCGCAACTTTCCCCTTCGCCTCTGGCCTCCCCCTTCTCTAGCATGGTAAGGTGCTTGTCAGTGATGGATGCAAGATCTGAAATTCACATCACGGTGAGGCTCGGATGGGCCAATAGACAGATCATGGAGGTAGCTGCGGAGGTTGCGGTGCCGGGGGCGCGAGGAATCGGCCAGAGGTGAGCTGTGGGCATTGAACTTTGGCTGGCTGCAGGGAGCTCCGTGGCTTCAACCGTGATGAGAAATGACGGGAGATGGAGATGCACGGGGAAGATGAACAGTACAAGCTAGCAAGCAATGGATGTATAGTACTTGTGTGTTCATGATTTGGTGAAATTTATAGTAAAATAAATACAGGTCTAAATAATCTTAAATTTGTTTTTTTAATTTTATATGCCTCTTATGATTTAATGTATAGGTGGCTTAAAATTTATTATGTTATATATAAAAGATTTATGTGAATTATTTGAATGTGTTGTGCATTATGTCGTCTATGCAACAAAATGACTACAAAGATCAAGTATGCATTAGATCATCATGATTTGTGTGTCAAAGCATGAATTAAATACCCTGCCGACAGCCAAACAGACAATCCATTGTACAAGCTTAGTGTAAAAAGACAGCAAGCTGTCTACACGGTTGTACTTGCCCTTAGTGGTGGGTCTTGGCTACATGGTTCCGGTGCTCAGTTTGTTGCCCGCACGGTCAGTATAGGTGGTGAGGAAGTCATCTTAGGCCTTGTTTAGATGTTAGAATTGGGATGTTGAATTTGTGAGTAAGATGTCACTTCGTAATCATTGCGCTATTGTAGCATTTCGTTTGTATTTGTGAAAAATTATCTAAAATTGATTAATTAGACTCAAAATGTTCGTCTCGCAGAGTACAACAAAACTGTGCAATTAGTTTTTTGATTTTATCTACATTTAGTACTTCATGCATGTTATGACATTTTGATGTGATGAAGTATCTTCTTTTTCATAGTGTATTTGGGAGTTCCCGGAACTAAACAAGGCCTCAGTGCATGCGTGCACGCAGTACAAGCAAGCAAGCAAGAATTAACAAAAGTGAAAGCAACGTTTGATTTGGAGTAGCAAGCAACTTTACTTGCTGCGATGGGCAGAGCCAAGGCCCATCTTGACAGCCGGGGCTGTCCCGTACTTGATGAGGTTGCCGTAGACTAACCCATTCACCCCAATTTTCCGGGTGATACGATGGCACGGCGGAAACCGGCCAAGTAGAGGTCGCAGTCACGAAAACGAGCTAGCCGGGCTTCTGTCATTGCCTGGAATTCCACTCCAGGAAATTTGGCCAAGTCATACAAAATGTAAAGGAACATCCTGCAACACACACCAGCGCGCACGTATGCTGCCAATGCAGCGCAGCAGAGTGAGCAGTTGTTGCCGTGGTTCAAACAAATGCCCCGTTCGTCTGGCCGGTAGCTGATTTATTCTGAGAGAAAAGTACTGATCTGATGACTGATATGCCAAACGAACGGGGTGAAATTGTGTATCAAGGGATTCATCTTCCTCAGCAAACAGTGTTGCTAATCCCTCCAGGAACTCGTCCGCACCGTCCATTCATGATGATAGAACGTCGTTAGCTGATTTTTCATTTGTGTATATGTTTCATTGTCCTCTCCCAATGCTCTTTATCTATGTTGTGTCCATCTATCTATCTAGTAAATTCCTGTAGATTCGTCCTGAACTAAAATGCACAAGTACGTGCCAGAGTTATATGCATCGATCTTGGCTTCGGAGGTGAGGAACACTGAAGCAGGCACATACTATACCGCACGAGAGGAGAGGTGATGTTCGGTGGGGCGGCGGAAGAATCGTCTTTGGGGTTGGTCTTTTCAACCAGGTTTGCTTCTGCAAAAGTCAAAAGCCAACCAAAAAACCAAAATATCATATGTGCTTTTGTCCAAAAGCAGCTTTTGGCTCTATACAAATCCAAAAGCATCTTAGAATGTGCTTTCACAGGCTTTTAGGGTAAAACTTACCTACCTGCCATTGGTAAAATAAAAAAGGTTGTTCTTTTTCCTCCCGCGACCCTCCTTTCCCGTCGCCGCTGCGCACCACCACCCATGCGACGGTTCCAGCGTCAGCCGCTGTCCGCCGCCTCTTCTCCCGGCCACACGGGCGGGCGTGAGCGTCGTAGCCCCGGCCTCGTGTAAGCCGCGCCGCCGTGGAAGGTCGGGCGCCGCCGCTGCCTCGCGAGCACGTGCTTCGTGCCGGGTTCGCCGCATCGCCAATGGGGTCGGGCGCAGGCGCCATCGGCTGGCGTGTATCTTCTCGCGGCGGCGACGACGGAGACTAGCGCGGCGGGGCTGGGGCCGGGCGAGCCGAACGCTGGAAACCGCGGCTCTTGCAGCCGCGCCACGGACAACAAGCCGCCGCCCGCTTCTCCGCTCCCCGCAGTCCTGCGCCCCCACCCGGCGTCCTCCTCGGTCCATCCCCGCAAGGCCGCACTCTTGCTCCTCCCGCAGTCCCGCGCCCCCGCTGGCGGCCGGCCGCCGCACTCCGGCTGTCCAGCACGGGCGCACGTGCGAACCGAGGAGAAGGTGCACTGGCCGCCCATCGCCCAATCCACCTCCAGCCGCCACCCCACCGAGTGCGCGAGGGCCCGAGAGCTGAGAAGCCGAGTCGAGGACCCGCGCTCCCGCCGACGGTGTTGCGCCGGCGAGCAAGTTGGACATCGTTATGGATTCATCATTTATGGATTCATCGTTATGGACATCGTTATGGAGTCAAAATCCCCGGTCAGGATCGAGGATGGTGAAACATTATCCCCGTGATGGTTGACGGGGACGCGGGGTCGATTCATCATTTACGGGAACGGGCCCCCAGCGGGGATAAAATCCCCGGTGAGGATAGAGGATGGTGAAAAATTATCCCCGTGGTTGACGGGGGGACGCGGGGTCGTACCCGACGGCAAATTCCCCGTTGCCATTTTGACTCCCGTGTTTGGAGAGTACGAGCCACGCCTCGTTTAGATTCTAAATTTCACCTCCAAAGTTCATTATGCAAAAAGAAAATTTTCATCACATTAAAATACCATAGCATACATGGAGTACTAAATGTAGATAAAATCAAAAATTAATTGTACAATTTTACATTTTAAACCTAATTAATTAATTTTTAGATAACTTTTCACACGTATATTTCTGCGTATTTATTGTCCACTGTGCACGACAGTCCCGATTCGGGCGCCCCCGAGTCCGGAACTTGTTAACAAGGCCTGAGCCATTACAGGCGGAGACAGACTGGTTTCCTCGATGAGTGGGCCAGGGACCAAGCGACAACCAGGGCGCAGTCGTCATCGGTTTTTCCTTTTTGACGATGGACGGACGGAGAAAGAAGACGGGTTGACTAGGTCTGGGCAGCGACAAATGGCTGTTGGGCCGACAGATCAATTTTTGACGTCCGGTTACAAAATCGAAGAAAGAAAATTATCCTCACCCCATGAATGAAACCTTTTTTTTTCCAATGAAGATGAATGAACTTTTTTTTTGAAACGAAGATGAATGAACTTTGGACAGAAGCAAACTTGATATCCTGATTCCTCGTTTCCAGTCGTTCAGCTTTAACCAGCAAACTTTGCAGAATTTAGTGGTAGCAGCAGCGCCACTCACCATGTTGGCTTGGCTTATCAGCAGCCAGACAGTAGTATTTTTCTCTCTACACAGACCAACACCAGCCACCAACCACCAGCTAGTCAGCAGTATTTTTCTTTCTGCACAAACCAGCACCAGCCACTAGCCACCAGCCAACATGACCGGTCCTGAGATTTCAGGGCCCAGGGCGAAACTAAAAATAGAGGCCCGAAGTAGAAGAAGTAGTAAAAATGATAATTTTATATGTAAACTTTAGCGATAAGGACTCAAGGCATGAATAAAAAATATTAATAGCAAATAATTATACACATTCCATTAAAATGTTCTTTTAAAATTTGTAGATGTGATATTTACATACGATGGTATCAATGCCAATCCCCTCCGCTAATCCACTTATTTACTTTATAGACAAAATATGATGGTTTTATGAAATTAAAAGAAAAACAGTAGCAATTGAAATCTAGCTCAAATCTACTAGTACTGAATGTACTCAAGAAAATATCACATATATTATCATGCAGAACTAGCATAATTCTGATATTATCTTATTGCTAATCGATATCCAATACAATCAATGTATTATCAAAGCGTAAGGCAATGAATAGAGTATATTGATCAACATTCGTCGATTAAACTTAAAAATCAATTCACCAGGAAGCCAGGTAGTGGGCTGCGGCCATCCGGGCGTCTAGTAGATCGACGGGCATAAGCGCACATCGCACGGAGGAAGAACTTCCTAGCTATAGCCCCTGGAGTCGCCCCCTGGAGCATCATCGGCGGAGCAGTCGTGTCCGCGTTTGCCGGTGTTGCATGAGCGAGGACTCATGGGAGATCCATCTCCAATGAGGAAAAAAATTACAGAGTGGAGGACTCGAGGTGATGGAGTCCACTGATCAGATAGGCATCAGGAGCGTCACCAGAAATCGAATCACGGCGTTTCGTTTCTTTAACTCGTTCGACGTTTGTTGTACGCGTACAAGTAACAAATACTGCGGAGTACCTACTGTATACGTGCGTGGACGGGCCCCTCCAAACGGGGCCCTGGGCGGCCGCCCCACTCGCCCCCCTCCAAGACCGGGCCTGCCAGCCAGCAGTATTTTTCTCTCAGCACAAACCAACATCATCCACCAGCCAGCCAAACATACAAGTTGTTTCTCCACTATCACTCCCACTAACAAACAACAGCAGACTAGTTGTTTCCTTCGTCTTCCTTCACGAAACACATAGCTCACGATGATGTGCAGCGGAACCCTGCTGCGATCATGGAGTGCAAAAATTAGTTATGAAAGGTGACCACGTGAGGGTTTTTTCTCCCTTCTCTTTTTTTTCCTTTTTCTTTTAAAAGAAAAGCATATACGTAGTAGCGATAGCTAAATTTTAGAATAAATTTAAAAAAATATTATGTTGCCCTGAATCAAGAATTCGAATTCTAAGTATGTTGCACCAAAAAAACCTTACCAACTAATAATTTATGATCAGTTGGCTCCTCCCTTCTTTCTTGTTCCGCAAATACTGAAATACTGCATCCGCACCTTTTGCGTATATTAATGAAAAGTCTGAACTGGCGATACTGAATATATGCTCCAATTAATTATTTGTTACAAGCTAATCTATTCAAACTTGTCCTTTCAAAATATTTTTCTTTGAACTTGCTCGAAATAAAATGGCGGAATAGTCATTTTCCTATCAACCAAAACTCAATTTTATCATTAAACTACCAAAATGATCATTTTAATCCTCAAACTTTCTTGCATAGCTTATTTTCGTCCTCCGTTTCACGCCATGTCTGCACCCTGGCAGTTAGGTATCATTTTGAGTACATAGTGCATGACATAAGTCATTTATATTAAACATTTTAATGGCACATCACTTTGAATCAAAAGTATTGTATGAAAATTTATTTTTTTGTGATGTGAATAAATATGGTTGTATTCATCATATGATAACAAACAAACATTACAATATTAACCATAAACCACAGGCCGTTACAGTAGAAAAATATAAATATATGAATCATCTAGAGGGTAGAAAAAGGTATTTATAAAACCTAGCTGCATGAGTGCTGACTAGGCGTGACAACGTGGCATAACATGTAGGATGAAGGACGAAAGCGAGCTATATGAGAGAGTTTAAAGACTGAATTGACCATTTTAGTAGTTTAGAGATGAAATTGAGCTTCTGTTAATAGTTTAAGGACGAAAATGGTTATTTCGCTAAATAATTTGTACTCCTCCGGTTCTCAAATAAAAGTCGTTTAGGACAGCATTTAGCAAACCAAGAAGTGATTAATTAGGGTAGAGTTTTCCCTTTTTGCCCTTATTAAATAGGGTGTCGAGTGTGCTTACTTCAAGAAAGTTTGAAATGCAGACTGGCTGGTACGGGGAGGTTCAATCCTAGACGTCGCAGGGCGGACATTAACGACGCACGGCGTGCAACCGTTCACGCAGTTAACGCATGCATGGGGAGCGAGCCGTTGGGACCTGTTGCGGAAGGGCAAATAGGTCCAAAAAGTTGCTACATGCGGGGCTCTTTTGTTTGCGGGCGACCGCATGGAAGCTCCTTGCGGTCGATTCTCCGACAACCGCAAAAGAAAACTTTCTGTCCGCGCCGCAAGTAATGTTCCCTTTTGGGAACCGCGCGCAAATTGTTCTACACGCATGGATCTTCGTGCTACATGCGTTTCTATTTCGCATGGACCACTTTCTCTTTCTTTTTTCGATTGATTTTTTTCTGTTAGTAGACCATTCTCTTCTCAAGATTCATAAATTATCTTTTAGTCATCGGGACCATGGAGATTGGGTGAAATAAATGGGTGGGGGAGTAAATAAAAGCTAGTTTCAACTAGAAAATTAAAAAAATAATTATTTGATAAACTAAAGGGACTGTTTATCTGTTAACATATTTTCTGTCAAAATCTATCAAGTTTTAGTCCAATCAAATACACACACATCAGCAACTAAAAATCTGACAGATTTTAAGATATCAAATCTGTCAAATTTTTTTAACAAGGGCAACAATTATTAACGGGTGTAGAAACATTTCAACATCTGATAAGAATAAATTTTGCTGCCATAACAACTGGCTCATACTTTAATTTTCTGTTCTTATTTTATTCAAATTGTCAAAAGAGAATCTATACTGTAATAAGTATTACTACAAAAGAAGGCATTGAACAAAAGGACAACCTTCTTCTTATTGCTTGATAAAAAATATAAATTAGTATAGCTGCATAAAATTACACATAGCTCTATCATCACAATTCACAAAGTAATGTCCGTTGTGAAAGATAAGTGGTAAACAAAGGATCACGGACATCAAGGGTAACAACAAAACAGCAACTTGGGCTTAAACAGGGTCATAACAACCAAGTGTGGTTAGAACAACATCATAAACATGTAAATCATCAAAAGCATTCAGGATCAGCCATTGGAACAGAATGATGGATATATATGCCTGCAAAGACAATTAAGGAAAAATAAGAGTTTTAAGTGGTGTACTCTCACTCCCCAGTGTCACACTCCAATCAATTGGTAATTGGTTTTGAGCAGTGGAAATCTATCTCGCCAGTTTCTATACCTCCTGATCTGAGGATTCACAAACTCAGGAAACTTGGAGTAAGGGATGTTCTCCCAAAAAAGACAAAGAAAACAGTTGGGTGGAAACAAAGCTAAGCACAACACGATACATTTTATATTCACCTAGTACACTATCACAAACCATAAAAATTGGCATACATACACAGATTAAATGTGTAATGTTCATTTAACAAAAAAGCTACTTACAGTCATGAAATGTTTCTGCACACAACCTTTTTTATTACATTAATTTTATATATAACATTTTCAAGGAAAGTTCTTCTATAGACATTTTTTCAAAAAGTTATATAGAAAATAATTCTAAAAAAACTTATAGACACAATTTACACATATTTTTTCTATACAATATTTCAAAGAAATTTCTCTACAAAATGTTTGCTAGAGAATTTCTATACAAATCTTGAAAGAAGTTCTTACAAAAAGTAACAAATTATTTTTCTATATAAGTTTTGATACCTAATCCGACTAAACCTTATGTAGACAAAATTTTGTACAAAATATTTTCTAAAAATATTATCTAACTTTTTGATGCAATCACAGAATGTTATTATAATAACTTATTAATTTGCATAACTTGACAGCGTAACTTTTTCTATATTTTTTTTGCATAACTTTGTGACACAAAACTTAGCTAGAAAGCCCTTTATTGTAACATTTTCAGATTAAATTTATTATATAACATTACCAAAACAAAGTTATTCCACAACTTTTTCAAAAAAGGTTATTGTAATAACATTTTCACAGAATGTTGTATAGTAATATTTCTGGAAAAAAAATAAAATGTGTTTGGAGGGCAATCATATCATGTACCTAAAATTTTTTTGTATTTGAAATGTTAACAAGAAAACAATTGAAGTAAACACTACATAGCTAGTTTTTTTATAGAATCCTTTTACCAAAAAACTTCTGGAACTTGATACTTCGAAAAACTTTGTCACATAACTTATGTATGAAAAGTTTGATAGAAAGTTTTCAGTATATACTTTTTTATATTATTTTTCTAGATTATTTTTCTTACAAAACTTTACCTAGATAACTTCACTTAAACTTTAGCCTATTCACCAAACAAAAAAGAAAAAAACAAGAGAAAAAGATGTAGAAAAAAGTTATCTAAACGTAGTTCGATACAAACATTATGAAAAATGTTATATGCAAAAAAAGTATAAAATTTTTTACGTTGCTCTAAAACTTATATAGAAAACTTATCAAGTAAAACTTTCTTAGGAATACTTCGGTATGAAAAGTTTTTTAAAAAAACTTTGCTTTCAACTATCAAGTAAAACATTGCTCATTACAATTAGGTACTAAAGTTTAGTATGAATCTTTCAATAATTCAGAGAGCTTCTTTGAACTGAAACTCATTTACAAAATTTTGCTAACAACTTATCTAAAAAACATAAAATGAAAACTTTTGACAACCTAATAACTTTTAAATAAATTTTTTTGAATAACTTCTTGACTGAACTTAACCAATAACTTATCAGTAGAACTTTTCTTTATAACTTTTTACTAAAAACTTTGTCAGTAACTCTTGTAAAAATCTAAGCTGAAAACATTATGTAAAAAACTACTTAAGAAAAGCTTGTGTTAGTAACTATATCAACTTCTCAAAAATAACATTTCTAGAAAAACAAATTGTGTACAAAAGTTCTCTCTAGAAAGCTAGTCTGGAATACTATTCCTAGAAAGCAATGCCATCAGGTGTCTAGAAAATGATTTTTAGAAAACTTTGTATAAAAGTTATGTGGGATCTGTATGTGACAAGAATGAGGTATCCTCACTACAAATAACAGGGGATAGCGGAGGTAGGGTTGTATACCATACTTTGGTGGTAGACTGTGGCTTTGGAGACTCAGACAAATACCATCCTGCCAACCAAAGGCCAAAATTAGTTAGACACTTTCTACACAGTACTCTATTAATTTGAATTCCACTTATTAACACATAAAGACATTTCATCTCTAGGGAAGAACACATAAAGACACTTGAGGAAAGACAATGTCGATTGCTCCATGTACTGCAAGACAAAATATGTTACATGAATCAAACATATTAGGTTGAATTATGTATCATTTATAGCTGTACTAATAATGGTTCGAAAACTCAAAATCACATTACCATCATAGATATTTCCATCGCAGCAAAGCGAATAACCACCGAGACAGAGTTCAAACTGAAACTAGTACATAAATATCAAAATGCGCAAGAAAAAAAAACTAAAAAACTGTGCGCAGATTCGATAATTACTACTCAGTGAAGCTTGGACGTCCAATTAGTTCCTATATGATTATTATCCTTTGTAACATGAAGACAAACATGCGAGTAAATGTTTGAAGCACAAGATTCGTATGACTCTTAAGGAAAAGAGATGCATATACAGTATAACAAGCTAAAGATCGAACACCTGATGGGCAGCAGCTTCATCGTTCTCACACAGCATGGCCAATGACTCAAGCAGCTTCTCTGGAGTCCAGAGCGTTGTGCAGGAGCTAGTGGCCTACTTGTGCTTGTGCTCGTGCTTGCCTTCTGGTACCACCATTGCTGCTGGGTGTTGCTGCTGCTGCGCTGTTGCTGTTGGGCCTGAGATTCCTCGTGCTGCAGGATTCGCGTAGGGGGAGGCACAATGACCACAGCCAGCATCTCCGCCCCGCGATGCTCCGGCAGTGCCCTGCGCCTCTTTTGCCTCTCTGCTTGTTATTGCAATCGCTAAATCTGCTGGTGGTTGAGCGCGCTTGAGGGAGACTGCTTGTCGCTGCGGTCGCTCGATGGGCCCCGCTGCCTTGCTCGCCGTCAACCCTCTCAATGCGCGTCAACCCTCTCAATACGCCCTGCCACTGCTATCCCATGCCATGGGCCGTCCCTCGCGGAGGCCGCCGCTCCCTCCATGGAATCTGAGGGAGAGAAATTGTGTGAGGAGAAATGCATATGGCAAAGGGAACGGAGAAGTGATAGGGTGAGAGGTGTTTATGGCGCCGGTAGCACCGCTTCTCCGACGGCGCACGTCGAGAGCCCGACAACCCGATCCGTCTCTCCGGCGGCGAATCTGCTCTGGAATTTTGAATCGAGGAAGGTAGGGAGGAGAGGAAAGGAGAAGGAGAAAAGCAAAAGAAAAGAAAATGAAATGGCCAGTGGGACCCACCATGTGGATGTGCGGGCAGCGAGCATGGGTGGGTGAGGCCGGTGGTCCATGGCCGCGAGACTCGGACACTGGCGCGTGGATCAATCGACCGCACGGTTGGAATCCTAAGGTCGACTGTAGAAACAACATTGCGGAGAACGACTTCTAATTAGCAAAACTTCCGTTTACACAGGACGACTTTTATTTGGAAACCGGAGGGAGTATGGAGTAACTAATACTAGTACAATATTTGTTTGGGCTAATCAATACTAGTACAATATATGTTAGAGATGAGATGGACAAATGATCGGCCTCTAGTAGTACGTGACAGAGGTGGAAGAAAATTGCAAAGGCCGGGCCGGACAGCAGGCGTCGTCGCGTTATCCTAATTTGAGCAGGTCAGCCAATAGAGGCAGGCCAGCTGTCGGCGGTGCGGAGTGCCGTCAACCCTTCACAGCCACAAACCGAAGCGGCGGGCCCACGTTTCTCCCTCTCTCCCCCGGCCTCTCCTCTCTCTCCCTCCTCTGGCTCTGGCTCTGGCTCTGAGTCTGCGCTTCGACGTCGCCGCAGCAGCACCACCAGACAGAACTTGCATTGCTTTGCTTGCTTGCTTGGAAGAGAGGGGAGGTGCCATGGGGGGCATTGGCCTTGCCGCTCCTCCATCCTGAACTAATCAATCAATCGAAGCTTATTCCATCATCTGAAGCTTATTTATTTCATCAATGGCGGCGCGCGGCGGCGCGTTCTGCTTCTCCTCCTCCTCGTCCGCCGCCGTTACGAGCAGCAGCAAGCCGAGCAGGAGGATTGGTGGCTGCAGCAGGCGTTTCTTGGTCGTCGTCAGCTGCGACACCAGGACTGCGGACGTCTACTCCGCCCTGCCCCTGGTAAGCGTCGATCTTATGCTGCTGATCAATGTGTTAAGTAAGAATCTGCTGATTAATTAATTAATTGGTGTCATGGATGGATCTTAATTCAGGCCGCAAAGCTACTTGGGCCTCCCACGACCTTCAACGCGGCGAAGCTCAAGGTGGAGTTTGCCGGCGAGGAGCTACGGAGTAAGACGAAGCAGAAGCAGCAGCAGCAGCAGCAGCCTTTCCCCAGAGCCTACACTCTGACGCACTGCGACTTCACGGCGAACCTGACGCTGGCCGTGACGGGTCCCATGACCAGCGAGCAGCTGCGGAGCTGGCAGGCGACGCTGCAGAGGGACGACGTGGTGGCAGAGTGGAAGGAGGCGGCCGCCGGCGGGGAGATGACGCTGCACGTGCATTGCTTCGTCAGCGGCGCCAACCTCCTGCAGGAGCTGGCCGCGGGTTTCAGATACTACGTCTTCTCCAAGGAGCTTCCGCTGGTACGATACCAACGAGATTTGATTTGCATTATACTAGTACTTGCTTGTATCATATTAATTCTTCCCTGCCTGCCATGTGCCAAACAAACTGATGATGATGACTGATTATTCATGTGATCGATCAATTAATCAGGTCCTCAAGGCGGTGGTTCACGGCGACGCTTCGCTGTTCGCGGAGCGGCCGGAGCTGATGGAGGCCAAGGTGTGGGTGCACTTCCACTCCAGCTCCCGCGAATACAACCGGATAGAGTGCTGGGGGCCTCTCAGGGAGGCCACCAAGAGGAATGTGCGGCTGGACGAACTACAGAGGCGACGCACACGCAGGTGGGAGACAGTCTTCAACGCCCTGGTGGCGCTTCTCCTTTGATCGCTCCTTCCATCCCTGCTGATCGATGTGCGCCAGCTGATTCATCAGCGGTTATTATTCTTCCTATGATCGATGTACCATATCAAAAATATGGTCATATGTTGCCTTGCCGATTTCCGGTGCTAGCATTGCGTTTTGTTCATAGATCCCCTTTGTAACTGCAATTGCAAATTTGCTTGCTCCTCCCTGAGAATTTCAGTAGCAGGTGGCCTGACCGGCCGGTTTCTGTCAGAACTACGCACTCCTGATCGTTTCCCCCTTTTTAGGACTGGTTGCATGGCTCGGACTTTTATGCTTGCCCTTGCCTTTGCACTGTGATGATGGTAATGATAATCGGAATGGCAGCAAAGAAAGATGCAGTAGTTTTGTTTATTAGGACTGGTTGGTTAGCTTGCTGTGAGTCGCACTTGCTTGCGTTGTAGGAAGTCGTGACTGGTTAGCTGCAGCAATGTGTTATTCAATTAGGAGTAGGAGCTGCTATTGCATAGTATACGATAGTATACGCCACGTTCGTTTGGCTTATCAGCAGCTAGCCAGCGGTATTTTTCTATCACCACAAACCAGCTATCAGCCAACGGTATTTTTCTCTCGGCACGAACCAGCACCAACCGGCCGAGGAGGGCTCGAAGGATAACACATTGAGCTTCCTTTCTTGGACCTACCGTTGAGAATTCAAACCCCCTGCGCTCCTCCGCTCTACTAGAGTAGCAGTTGCTGTTGCAGGCAGGGTCCATCGCCACTTTTTACCTACATAAATAAATCATCGATTCCTTCTGTTCGAAAAATAAATCATCGATTCCCACCGAAAAAGTGAATCTGCCTGCCCTGCCCTGCCCTTCCCTGTAAAAAGTTTGACAACGGATAGGAAATAGGCTTACCACCTCCAGCTATCTATATATATGAGAGATACGAGTTGGATGGCCTTCCCCTCCTCCCTCAACAAGCTAGGAAGCAAGGGTGCTCTTCTTTCTGCTCATTCAATTCTTGAAATCAGCAGCTGGTAGGATAGATAGATAGATAGCAGAGATGGGCGCCTGCGTGAGCAAATGCTACCCTCCTCCCGATTGCACCAACAACAAACCACTCCCATTTGCAGGCGCAGGGGCAGCTTCTCCTCCTCCTCCCACCACCACCACCACCACCACCACCTCGTCGCTGTCCCTAACGACAACTAGTAGCTCTTGGTCGTCTTCGTCATCAGCATCGGCGGCTTCTTCACACCCCAACACCACCACCAGCAAAAAGAGCAGGGAGTGGGACGTGGTGGTGCTGGACCCCAAGTCCCACTACCATTGCAGCGGTAGCAAGCTCATCACCTCTGCCCGCCCTGGCAGTGGCAGCCTCGCAAAGCGCGCGCGGTCGGTGTCCCCCTTGGACTTGCCCGCTACCCGGCGGCGGCCAGGGGCACTGCATCACCACAACAACAAGCCCAAGCTGCTGCATCTGCATCACCACAACAAGAGGCAGAACAAGGCAACAGAGACCAGGGAGCCTCGGGCTCTGTTGCTCCCATCCACGGAGGAGGAGACCTGCAGGGGCAACAACAATGGGAGGGGAAGGCCTTCTTCTCCTACTACTGCTGCTGCTGCTAGTCCTGCGTACGACGACCTCACCAATCCCGTCATCGCCATGGACTGCTTCATCTTCCTGAGTACTGCTCGCTCCTTCATCTCTTGGTTTGGTTGGGAAGGCTCATTTTCTTTCCTGATGATGGCTCCCCTTCAGTCAGTCTTCCTGTAATTGGTGTACCATCACATCGCATCACATACTGTAATTCGTGTTTTATCACACCAATCTCTAACCTAACCATGGCAGCAAGCAAGATCGCATAAGTCAATTGCTTCATTTGACCGAGGTGGGCTGCCTCTTGTACTACGTGCAAGCAAGTACGTACTAACCAATACAGCTAGGAGCTAGCACAATACAGTCTTTGACTCCACCAAAAGGACGTGATGGCCTTGTTAGTCACAACCCAGTGACTAGCAAGTAGCAACACAACATCCATGAACACGTACGCCATCCGTGCACAGCGAGTGCTTCAAAATACCCAGCCAGATCAAAGACTCCATACCCTAAACCGACAATACTATCTTCTCCATATCTGCACTCACATCATCCAAGCAAATCACTTCGGTGGCAGTGGCACCCTTCTCCTTCTCCTCCTCCTCCGCAGAAGTCAGCTTCTCATCCAGCTCACTTATCTGCCTCCTTATCCTCTGCCCACCGTCTGGTAGCTTCGACACCAGCGCCTAAATTCAACATTCTATTTGTTTACTCCCCATATCGTGAGTATCAAGCCGAACACAAAGATTCACTTGTGAGAGAGGAAGAGAGTACCGCGTTGGATAGAGTCTGTGAAAGCCGGTTGATTCTCGCCTTAATCTCTTCAGGACTCTCTGCACTTCTGTTGCTTGGAGAGTACCTTGGAGCAGTGAATTTTCCATCTTTTGGCTTCAGTGCAAAAGCCGCCCTACATACACAAAATAGAGACTCAAAGTTTAACTACACAAATGACGAAATACAAACACAAAGTAGTCAGATGAGGATCCCTACCCGCTGGCAACATAATCAGATGAGGATCCCTTGTAATAGTGTTGGGGCATCATGGGCATTCCTCGAGGTTTGCTGCACGTGACAACATAATTGAGGAATGTCAGTCAATTTGTATATACAATAATAATAACAGGAACACATTAAATGCAAGGTAGGGAACTGGAGACACCCTCGTATACTTCATTAACCAAAAGTTGAAAGAAGTAAGGCTAACCTGTCCAGTGCATCATTCTCACTCAATGTGGGCAGGGTTGCTGTTTTAGAGAACAGGAGGCTGTGATGGCTCACGCCGGCTATTCCTTGTTGCTCCAGAAACTGTATATGCTGTCTCAAGGACTCATCCCTGTAAGATGCATAACAAAACTACTCAGCAGCTTTCAGTAAACCTGGAACTATGAGCAAGTACTGCACACTGGTTCAGCAGAATATTCATCTGAAAACAAGCAGCTACATTTTTCTAAAGGAACTCCATTGTCTTCTGCAAATAAAGAATGCCCCTTCTGCATGTCAAAATGCCTATAAATTTCCTGGAGGAAATTCAACACTTTGCCGCATGCAGGTTCTGCCTTATTAACGCTGCAGTAACATTTCACATTTATGTGATATAATGTCAACAAAATTATTATCGTAGCCATCCATTATCTACATAGTGACACAAGCCTGTACCATCAGGATAAAATTAACTGTCATACAATTAAAGAGAGTTTAATTAAGACAGATCTCTTACATAACAACTTGTTGACCATGTTCTTCTTGCAACTGCTTCTGCGTGAGGGAAACATCAAAACCTTGTTGTGGCAAACTAAAAAGCTCGTGAATTTCCTGAGGGCACAAACAAGGTGGCCATAAGCATCTAGTAGGAGATTGAGCAAACAATGACAAGAAATGGAATCAGGACAAGTACACTCTTGCTGAAGTAACGTGTTTGCTCTTTTTGCTCTGTAGCTGTCCTGAACAGAGCCCCCTTGAAAACCTGGACAAAAGATCATCTCTCATTTTCTTTTACAAACAAAAGTACATACTGATTCGCTGAGATGGAAGCACAAAGCAAAGTCTGTAGAGATCCATAAAAAATAGAGTTGTGTGCACATCATGGTAAAAAGGACATCCAAGTACACATTACATGCACATTCACATCAACAAAAACCAGTAGCAGATTATACACCTAGAAATCAAATTTTAGTAGTACGGTCTATGCTGTTGCAGAGAGAAATATAAGGATGTGACACAAATTTCACCATAAGAACTGATGTTTGAACCTGTAATTTGTATATCTTTTCTTCAATGGTTCCAGATGTCATCAAGCGATATACAATCACATCTTTGGTCTGGCCAATTCGGTAAGCTCGATCTACACTTTGATTGTCTGTACTGTAAATAGAAAAACACGTGTGTAAGTATAAAAAGTTGTGGTGTTAAACATTCATTCAAGAAAAAGCTTAAGTGATGCAGTTAGGTGTCATCGTTCAGATACCTTGGGTTCCAAGCAGGATCAACTACTATGACGCGTGCTGCCTTGGTGAGTGTGAGTCCAAGTCCGCCAACTTGCGTGGTTAGTAAAAATATTTGAGCTCCAGGACCCTCTTGGAAGTCCTGTAGGATGCAAGTACATGTAAGCACCAAAGCATATAATTGTCGACTCTGACATAAAGCTCACAGAGAGAACCTTCACAATCCTTTCCCGCTCAGAAACCTTGGTTGTGCCATCAATGCGTAAAAACTTGTAGCCCTCTAATAATATGGCTTCCTGTTACAACAAGTCAACAACTGAAGATGTTGAGCTAATAGGCCCAGAAATGTAGGCAATCAGTTCTTTTTAAAAAAAGGAAAATTTATGACAACAGATATACTTGTTGACAAAGAAATTTTAAAATAAAGATTGCAAGAACATTCTTTTGCCAAAAGGCTAAAACGTTTTTGGCAAGCTAATGCTCATGCTATCGGACCAACTGATTTGAAGTTCTCCCAAAAAGTGCATCTCAACCACTACCGAAGGGAAAAGAAAGCTGTATATTTATGCAGAAGTGATTACCAATGACAGTACTTAAAGCTTCAAAGACAACCAGAACATGGTATGATGTTACACTTCAGATTGCACAAATATGATAGTATCATAGTAATGAGTCCATGTATTTTAGTTTCACCAAACATTTATTAAGGGCAACTAGCCATAAATGTCATTGTCCAATTATGGAGCTTATCCATGTGCATTGAAACTCGAGTAACGAAAGGTGCAAAGAGATAAATGGATCTTAGAGGCAATGTAATCTAAAGCACAAAAGAACTAAAATAGGAACAGCGTACCTGAATAAGATTCAGCATTTTACGGGTCTGCGAAAAGATTAAGACATGATGCCCCTCTTTAACAAGGTTCCGCTGCAACATCAGATATTACTTATTTGAATTAAACATTAAGGCCAAATACATGTGTAACAACAAAAATAGGCATGCGTCCAATAATACTTGCCAACAAAGACATGATAAATGATAGTTTGCATGAGACATCCTGGCCAACTTCCAGTGCATCATCATCAGGAGCCATATCTGCAAGGTTCATGGCCATTTTTTCTACCATTCCAATGTCTTGATCATTCAACATTTCATCCATTCCTTCCAAGACACCTTCAGCAGCTTTCTTAGTCAATAGCAGTGGGTGATCGCATATTTTCTTCAATATCTGTTGGAGAGAACAAAACAGTGCACCAAACATTATCGCACCAATAAGCATGCCCCAAAACCTTTCTATAAGGCTATAACTCTATAAGCAACAAACAGGGTGAGGAAAAATCGAAGGAGTGGACCTCAAGATCCCAAGCAATTTAAAGAAAAAACTTTGAAGGTGATCTTACTGTGATTGCGGCCAATGGCGATCCCTTCGGCTGTATAGCTAAATGAACCAACTCACTTTTTAGAAAAGCTTCATATAACTTCCTCTGCGCCCAGAGAAAGGTCATCAGCAAAATATCCATTAACCAATACCTTAATAAAGTTTTTTACAAAAATGACACAAAAGTAAACCTGGCATGCCGTTAACTTAAGCCAGACAATTAACTCGTTCTTCTTGGCTAACGTTTTTTCTTTTGATGCGCCACTATCAAGGAAAACTTCACTTTTCATCCGTCGCAAAAAGTATGGCTTGATCCGCTCTCTTAGTTCCTGTGAGATGTGGTTCAAAACCAACAAAAAAAACACATTAGACACAAAAACAGAGCAAATACAAAGGCTAATTTCAAAATGTTTGCCCTCTTAGTGCTTCAAACCTTCAACTTAAAGTAGATACAGTTAATGTTAAGTCTGAGTGCAGCATGCATGCATTGCTTTCAAGGGTCCAATCAAAGATGAATCTACTACCTATATTTGGAATATGAATGAGTCACCCATATACAATTTGTTGATGTCTAACTGTGCTACTTTATTAAAGTCAATGATTCAGTGCGCAAAGGATAAGCCATATCCTAGTTTGACTAAACTCTCTCCCTCGACCTTTCTTTCTGATAGTTTGCTCTGTATACGGTCCTCTCCTTTCTCTTTGTTAATGTTTCATTTCGGGGACGTTTGGTTTACACCAGATAGCGCTGCCCCACAGAGGGCTCGCCAATATTTTGGCAGAGGATCTTGCCTCCCGCACTTCGCCCATGATTGGCGTAAAAAATGAACTGGCACTTGTTCTATGGCAAGGGCACGCCAAACATTGGCTGCCATCCAAATGTGCAGGGTCGATGCAGTCAACGACCCAAATTTTGGTAGGGCGTATGTGGGCAGCAATCCAAATGAGCCCTTTGTTCCATCGTTGTTTTTTCACATCTGTAGTATGTACATCTCCTTTTTGGCAATTTTATTATAGAGTACTTAAATATACCACAATAGCAGGGAAGCCGGAGCCACACACCATCCATATAAATAGAAGAAGTTCAAGATAGAAGTTATTACCTTTGCTACATTTGAGCCTATGTGCTTCTCTCGAGCAGTAGCATTCTTGTCATTTCCTCGAAGGATAGCCATCTCATACCTTGTCTTGAACCTACAATAATATAGAGAAATAAATGACACTAGATTGTGCAATCAAGCAACTTCAGGAATGCATGAACAATAGAGTAATTGAATGTATGTAATTACTGTTGTTTATCACCCAAGACATCCGGGCAACAGAAATTGAACAGAGCCCACATTTCCTGCAATAATAATCAGATTTACTTGCAACGTATATAATATATCACATAAAAGTTTCAGGAAATGAGGAAGGAGATAAGGGATACCTTCAAGTTGTTTTGGATAGGTGTCCCACTAATCACAACACGATGGGCACAAGGTATTTCAAACAAGCTTTGGGCCCTTTGTGTCTTATTATTTTTTATTAGATGCCCCTCATCAAGAATTACATAATTCCAGAACGTTCCTTCCTCATCGTCATCATCATTATTGTAGGAATTGCCTCTTAGCAACTTGTAATTGTTCCGGACAATGTCATAGGTTGTTAGGAGAACACCACCCTCCTGTAGAAAGATGGAAGTTAAAACATTTGCTAGGATTAATTGCAACATCTTGCGAGGGATTCAGGAATTTATTTTAGACGGTGATATGCAACAAATGACTGGGTAGCCAAATTTTCAACGGTTACACATTGCCAAGTTACAATAAGACAGATCGAGAATAATGCCTATGGAAGATACCATCGTGGTAAAAAAAATTACCTTGAAGGCATACTGAAGCTCATAGTTGCGAATATTTGTGCTAGGGCCAGAGTAGCTGTTAAAAATGGAAAGGAATAGATGATTAGCACCAACTAACTAGCAGGACTTGGATCATATGAATTGGGTAAAAGATACAGTGCACTATACTCTCTGATCTTCTGACTAAGGCCGACAACCGAAAGTTCCTTGGTCCAATGAGCCAGAAGTGTCTTCGGAGCAACAATGAGCACCCTCTTGATTAGGCGAGAATGGAACAATCCAGCCAGAAATGCAGAAACCTACACCTCACAAATAAGGCCACAGGCTTCAATTAGTGGATTCCACAACTAAATGAAAACTGGTGGCAAAGGATGGTAAATTGTCAACAAAATTCACAATATGAAGCAAAGTGGGATATGACTGGGTATAGAGCAACAGAAGAGTTTATATGCTTCTGTCTGGATAAAACTGTTTTCAGCTCCTAAGGCGTAATGTAATCAAATTGCATTGACCAACAAACACTAAAAAGTTCAAGAAAAGAGTACAAATGGGGAGATGAACGTGACAAACCTGCATGGTCTTGCCAAGGCCCATGTCATCCCCTAGGATCCCTCCAGTCCCCCTGCAGTGCAGAACCCATAGCCAGCGGAGGCCCTCACGCTGGTGAGGGTAAAGCATCTTGAATATCCTTCCTGGGAGCTTGTACGGCTTGGATGTTGCAGCAGTTCCAGTTGGCTCCATCTTGAAGCCCTCCGTCTTCTCCCATCCAACATCCTCAGCATCGTTCTCGACAACTCCACGGTTTTCCTTCTCCTGACCCAGGCCATCATCACTGCTGTCGCCATTGTTCCTGAATGCAGAGGCCTCGGGTGGTCTCCTTGTGAATGCCTTCCTTCTGACATGCTTAGCAGCATAAGCTGTTTCTGTCCCTTCCTCCTCATCACCGTCGTCATAATCAGAATCAGAATTGACAGAGGATGAGGCCTTTGACACCCTATTTGTCCTCCCCGGATCCGTGGTACCTTTGTTCTTCACCTTGCCACGGATCTCACCAGAGGCATAATCAGAAAAGACTGAGGCAACTGAAATAGTTTCTGGCTTGACCTCAGCTCGTCTGGCGACGGACGTATCTGCTTCATCAGAACTAGATATCTGAAGGGGCGCGGAGGCGCCAGCATCCTCGGCGCTCTGGTCATCTGGGTCCGCGCCGGCGGTGATGTTGCATGGCAAGGGGGCGAGCTGCTGTTCTCTGGGCCTCACGGCGGGGTTGGACTTGTGGACGGACAGCGAGTCGAGGCGGGCGGTGAGATCGTCTAGGATGTCGCGGATGTTGTCGCCGGCGTCCCCCTGATCCTGCTCCTCCTCCACCTGCTGGGTGGTGGCGAGCTTGCATAGGCGGCGGCGGCCAACGAGCTTGACCTTCCTGGCTTCTTCAGCGACGGGGGCGGCTTCTTCTGCGAGAAGGGGGATTAGTGGATTGATCGATTGGCGAAAGACAGACAGGGAAGGGCGTACAATACAGTACCTGGAGGCGGATTGGGGTTAGGGTTAGGGTCTTGGCGGCTGCGGGCGAGGCGGAGGAGGCGGTCGTTGAGGCCGTTGGGCGTGGGGGCGGCGGCAGGGTGGTGGCGATAGGCGGGGACGGCGGTGGCCGGCTCGTCGATGTCGTCGTCGAGATCGTCGAAGATGTTGAAGGGCGGGGGAGACGCCATCCAGCCGCCCAGGAACCGAACAGAATCGAATCGAATCGAAATCGAGTAGAGGAAAAAATGGGGAGGATGGATGTGGCGAGGCGAGGGAGAGGGAGGAGATGCTCGAGCTTGACGGAGGAAGGAGGGGGTTTATCAAGGGTCGGAGGGGAGGGGAATGGCAGCGCCGCTGCGGCAACCACCCAATCCATCCAAAACTTCTCTCTTCCTTCGGTGTTCGGCGGCCATTTCAAATTTCGAATTCCAAAACTTATTACGGCCGCGTCCTCCCACCCACCACCAACGGCACGGAAAGGATTCACATTATAGCCTCTCCCGCTGTCCCTGACCTTTGCTTATTGAACAATATCCCGTCTGTTAGGGAAAAGGATTGGAATTAGGCCGTGTTTTCACATAGCAGAACTCCTACCATCACTCAGATCAAGATCGAAGGTGTTGTTTTCTTTGGATTAAGCGTAAGTAAAAGAGTAAAAATATATGGCCAATTCTCATTTAAGTCCCGCACTATTAAATTACAATTTTAACACGCTTCATTCTCATTCCCATATCCATCGTCGTCTGTTTAGTTTCCTCATCGCAGAGGAGACGAGGTGGGCGACGACGCTTAGTGGCGATCAGGGGTGAGTGGCGGGCATTGGTTGACGAGGAGTATAGAAGTAGTGTGCGCACCTCTATCTGGACAAGGCAATAGGCGTCATGGTGGGAGGTGGTGGTGCGATTGTATCGATAAGGCGATGCCGCCCATGTGTAATGTGTATGGTGATTGAATCAAAGCCAATTTATTGTATAACTTGAGGTGGTAATGGATGGATTTTTGGTTGTTAGGATTTATGTAGGTTCTGATTAGTGTAGGAAAGTTTGGACCTTTAGGGTTCTGTTCTTGATTTTTGTGCAATGTTGCATTGCTTAGCGAGTGTGTATGTGTGTATTGTAGATATTGGTGCTAAGGAGTTCTCGGTTGAGGTTCAATATAGGGAATTGCTTGTTGAGTAAGATCATCTCAGATTATGCGTGGCTAGATCAATTTGTTGAAGATTTTGGGTATTTAAGACATGTAAAGTTGATGCTACTTTAACTCCCATCGTCCCACTCGAGTACTCGACAGTTAAAGTGTTCGCCAATATACTCTGCATTAAATTCACGAGTTGTTGTCGTCTGTCATTTGCTTGTGCCATCGCTGCTCTGCCACGGGAACCCTCTTACAACATGTTAAATTCTACGATGAAAAATGATTACCAATTATAGGATAGATTCTTTTATTGAGAAAAAATTAAATTACCCCCTTAAGTATTTTTAAAATTCGGATAATGCATGAGCTATATTTTAATTCAAATGACTACCACAACTATTTCAATAGAATCAATCTACGTATCTATGAAAGTTATACTTTTTTATTGCTTCATCGTACTTTTATGAAAGACAAGCGCATACGCTCATAACGCACACACCTCACCCCTATGAATACATGCACACAAACCTTACCTCTTTGAACACCTTCGATAGATTGACGACGTCACCGCAAACACTTCGTTGATGAAAGAATAGCGTCGATTAAATCTTTAAATAAATTAAAAAACACGATACCAGTGCTGAGTAAATAACTCGAACCCTACTAGGTAGGTTCTAGCAAGAAACCCTACCAACTGAACTACGATAAGCTCGTATAGTCAAGTGGTGTTTTAAGTTAAACTTTGTAAGGCGATAACAAATATCATAAGATATTTTTATAAAAAATCCATACTTTTTTATCATTATTTCCATACAACTTTGTGTAACTATAGTAATTATTATTCGATACCATAACCTATAAAATAATGATAAAAATATAATATATTTGAGAAATTTGTACCGAGAAAAAAAAGTAAAATCCTATTATAGAGTAGATCTAAACAATTGACATAGCCGCGGGTGTCATTTGAATGAAAAAGTTAGTTTAGAATCTGACCACACTTGATAAAAGTAATTCTCTTCTTCACTTGTTTTTCTACCTTTTATATTTGATTTTTTTAACATCGCACGGGCCCAAATAACATAAGTAAACATATTT
The DNA here is from genome assembly GCA_033239725.1 of Echinochloa phyllopogon. NCBI lineage: Eukaryota > Viridiplantae > Streptophyta > Magnoliopsida > Poales > Poaceae > Echinochloa > Echinochloa phyllopogon. The sequence goes on from BTCW01000016.1 coordinate 45,155,817, forward strand.
TACGAATTGAATGTATTATAATAAAACCTCTGATCGAATAGATTATAATAAAAACGTACATTTTTTGGTGAACTAATAAAAGCTTACTTATATTAGTCGCGCCATTTGCGTGATCGAGTTGGTGATAAACTAACAAAACCATACGGCTGTTGGTGTTAATGTTAAGGGAGGGGAGGGGGTCATTCCATTCGGTTCCATCGCATCGATTCTGCCCTCCTCTCCTCTTTCTTCTCTATACTACGGAGTAGTGCGTCTTCTCCATCGCATCGATGCTGCCCCTCTCCCTCTTCATCCTGCTGCTGCTTCTCCCCCTCTCCCGCGCCTCCGCCGACATCTGCATCGTGGGCGCCGGTATCTCCGGCGCCTCCACCGCCTTCTTCCTCACCAACTACACCACCTCCCTCGATGGAGCACAGCTCCGCGTCTTCGAGCGCCGTCACAAGGTGGGTGGACGCCTCGCCACCGTCGCCGTCGCTGGCGACCGCTTCGAGGCCGGGGGCTCAATCATCCACCCCCGCAACCTCCACGCGCGCCGCTTCGCTGACCTCCTGGGCCTCGCCGTAAAGGCCGGCGGCGGCGACGACTGGCTAGGGATCTGGGACGGCACAAGCTTCGTCTTCCAGACGCTCCGTCCTCTGCCGCCTGGAAGCTCCTGGTGGCGTCGCAAGCTGCACGGCTTCCTCAACTCGCTGCTGCTGCTCAGGCGATATGGCCTGTCCCTGCTCAAGATGGACAAATTTGTCCAGGTCCCTTGATTTCTTCCTCTGTACCACCTCTAGTTCCCTTCTTCGTTGATTCCTCCCCCACTGATGTCTAAGATGCACAAATCTGGCTTGCACTCAGTCTGTGCTGATAAGTTCAATACTACGTACATGCAGGAAATGTTGCAAAGGTTTATGCTCTTCTACAATGGCTTCGAGTCTCGCCCAGTCTTTTCCACAGTTGAGGAGATGCTCAAATGGACGGGCCTTTATGGCCTCACACGCAGGACCCTCGAGGAGGAACTGCTCGATGCCGGCCTCAACTCTAAGACTATATCAGAGCTTGTCACTGTATGCTTCTTCACAATATTCCACACTACATTATCTCTTTTCCTCGTCTCAGAGCCACAACTCTGTGCTTCCATAATTTACTGGAGAACTTCCTCCCTACTAGTTGAAAAATTTTTTACTCTTTACCTCTCGAACACAGTGGTGCTGTATTTTGTTAGGGCCAAATTTCTTACCATCTCTAACATGGATCTTGAACAATACAGAGATGATACTGACTCGCTCATGCTTTATTCTGGAAGATGCTCCCTATCTCATTTTATCTAGTCCCCCCTTAGCACATCCCTTTCTGATAAGTATGATCAATGTATTGTATCCTGACAGGTGATCACAAGGATCAACTATGGCCAAAGCACACGCATAAGTGGCCTGGCCGGCGCCGTGTCTTTAGCTGGATCTGAGTCAGGATTATGGGCCGTCAAAGGAGGCAACTGGCAGCTAGCTGCCGGATTGCTAAAGACCTCTAACGCCACCCTGCATCTCCAAGAAGGCATAGACTCAATCACTGATGCCGGGGATTACTACGTTTTGAGATCCAATACTGGGAACGAGTACAACTGTATGGTGACGGTGTTGGCGACACCGCTTGACGAGGTGAACATTACGTTTAGCCCACCCATCTCCATTCCACCGAGGAAGATGCAGCACACACACACGACCTTTGTCAGAGGTCTATTGAACCCGGTAAGTGTTATCATACCAATCTATTGGCATTTTCCTTTCGTAGTTTCTAGCATGAACATGGCAGCAAAATGAATGAGTTTCAGGTAAGTGATAGCCTGTGAGCTTGTTGCTGATGAAAGCCTCTTCGGTGGGACTACTTACTGACGAGAAGTTGCTTGCCTTTTGCTGTTCTCTATGGTTTCAGGGATATTTTGGTCTGAACTCAGCTTCAAGTATTCCAAAGCTGATTGGTACCTTAGAGCTCCCTAATATCCCTTTCTCGTGCATCTCAGTTTTGAAGAGGTACAGTGAAGATGACATGACCTACAAGATGTTCTCACGCACAAAGCTGGATGATAGTTTGCTGGATCAGATCTTCAGGTAAGTACTCCCTCCGTTTCTTGAAGAATGCAACTTTGAGACTAAAAAAATCCCACTAAAGGGTGCAATCCTAACAGCAGCTACTTGTCTTATTATCCCTGCAAATAGATTTTGTAGGACTTAATTATCTGCATGCTCTAACTAACTCTATGGAAATTGAATAGCCAGCACACCTAGATCAATAGGATTGAGACAATTAATAAGTGTAATGTGGTCATTTGCCAACAACACACGTCGGTCTGGAAAAAACTAGAATTGCAGTTTTCATGAGACAGGAGTATTTAATTATTGTTAGCGAGTCGCTCCAATGACACCAGGATGGTAAAGTAATATATGTTGTTGTATTTTCTGGAGAGCAGCGCAAGGAAAGAGACGATCCGGATAAACTGGCCTGCTTACCCGCACTATGAAGCCCCAGAAGAGTTTGCTCCTATAGTGTTGGATGCGAAGCAGCTGTACTACGTGAATACCTTTGAGAGCGCAGCGAGCGCCATGGAGATGGGTGCTGTGGCAGCAGAGAATGTGGCACGGCTCATCATTTCGAGGCTTTCTCTACCGCAGCGAGGGGTTGAGCCTCCTGCTCCTCATATCAAGTCATTCACGGACGAGGAGAAGGAAGGATCCCGGCGTCGGCATGTAGACCTGTGAAGCTGGATTCCTTTGAACTTTGCACTACATTTTAGCTGGGCGCAGGCACTCCGTGCAACACCTATATAGCTCCGCTGCTGTTGAGTTGCGGCTTGCATTCTGGTACATTTGATTTTGGTGATAGATGTTCTGTAGATGGATGATATATCATATGATTTGGTTGAAAGTTTCTCTTATGATGGATACTGGCATCTTTTCTTTTCTCGCTATGGCATCTACATCATCACCCGTAGACGTCAACATCAATTTCAATGTATCCATTCTTCTTTACTAATAGAAATAGAGCACAATCTTGTGCCTGTTCAAAAAAAATTCAACAATCCTAAACCCTAAACAACAATCCCATGTTGGTCTCGCACTTTTTTTCCATGATCTCAGAATCAACACCGCCCATCTATCGCATTCCTCTTAATAGCTCTATCATGATATATGGTCACCAGTTTATCCATCTATTAAAAAAATAAAATAAAAAGGCATCCTTGCAAGGAAGAACACACAAAAAAAACTTAATATTAGGAATGAAAACTCTTGAAAATTACACCAGTAGCTTTCCAATAAAAAGAAGTAAGCTACTAGTACCACTACGAGTTTCTGACAATGGTCACTATGCAAATTTTAGTAGACCGATAGACCTTGAAAATTGTAAACACGTAATGTGGATATTGCAATTTTAGTACTCACTTTTGAAAACAAATGGAAATAAAATACTCATTTTTCGCAACATTAGAAATACACTGATTTAACAATAACTGAAACAACAAAACTCCACAAAACAAGAATTTGAGCAAACTTAACTTGTACTTCCTCCGTTCCAAATTATAAGTCGTTTTGTCAAATCTAAATTCATAGTTAGTAGTATGTATCTACATATATATACTTATGTCTAGATACATACTAATAACTATGAATCTAGATTTACCAAAACGACCAATAATTTGGAACGGAGGGAGTAATTATCTAACCTCAACATACACATGCATCCAATCCATAACCGAAGCTATTTCCACATCAATGCCCAGTTAAGTGCAAAACAAATATTATTTGCACACAAACTACAAATGAAATCATCAACCCTAAACCCAAACTAAATCAACATATTCCACATTCGGAATACACGCCCAATCCAAAGCTAAAAGGCATCCAGACCGATGAGAATCGAATTAACTACACGTTCCTTGGTTGCCATTATAAGAAATGCGTTTAAACCAATCGGTTCCTACGGAAAAAGATGAAGAGAGGGGAGGGAGGTCACCTTTACCCGGATATGATCTTGTCGTGGCCGGTGTCGATTCGGCCTCAAACCGGTGGATCTAGGTGGGTAGCATGAGGGAGGACCTGCCACCAAAGCGGGCGACGACGGGCCGTGAGCCGAGCCACGACGCCGTCGTATTTTCAACTGAGGCCCATCCAACTTTGGACACCCAAAGTAACGTTCATCTCGCAAAATATAATAAAATTGTACAATTAGTTTTGATTTCATCTATATTTACATACAGGTGCCGATATTTTAATGTGATAGAATCTTTTTTTACATAGTGGAATTTGAGGGTGGAATTTAGAAAGGGCTGAATCCAGCATAAATCCGACATGTCAACGTACGACGCGAAATGCAAGGCGCCGTGCTCCATGGGTCACAACGCCAAACTTATTCGGCAACCAGCAGTATTTTTCTCTCTACACGGATCAGCACTAGCTGGTTATCGGTATTTTTCTCTCAGTATAAACCAGCACCAGTCATCAGCCAGTCGAATAGATCGGCCGTGTCGAGGATTCATTTTTGGAATTTTTTTCCGCCAGGGGTCCAAATGTAACATTCTTCCGAAAATTAGACTAAATGCCAAGAAAAGGAAAACGCCAGGCCCTGGGCAGAGCGGTTCTGTTGTTTTGCCGTCGAACCGGGCCAATGATGAAAAACCGGCGTGTCGGGCGAACCGCCGGTCCCGAGACATGTCTTCGTGTGGAAGCAACCACAGCACCAGAGAGAGAGGGTAGCAGCGGAATAAAATTAGGCCGATCCCACCTCGTCAATGTCATAGCGTACACGGAGTACTAAATGTGTAGATAAAATCAAAAACTAATTACACAGTTTTACAGTTTTAGTGTACTCTGTAAGATGAACATTTTAAGCCTAATTAATCAATTTTTAGATAATTTTTCACACATACAAACGAAATGCTACGCACTCCCAGCCAAAGTTTGGCTCCCAGGAACTAAACAGGTTAAGAGCAGTAGCAGCGGATTGACTGTGAGGTGAGGTGAAACCAGTGTCTTCCTCCCAACAGGGAAGTGGAGGGGAGGGAGAGGAAGAGATCCGTCAACAATCCATGGCCGTGGGGGGCCTTCTGCGGGGTCTCGTTTCGCCGGCCGGGGGAGCCGCCGCCTGGCTGCCCTGCCACGAGCTCTTCGCCTCCTGGCACCACTGGCTCCCCTCGCTCCCACGCCTCCGCCCGCCCGCCTCCGACGGATTCAAGCTTCTCCTCGTGCTGCTCCTCTTCTCTGCCGCCCTGGCCGAGGTCCGATACATCGCCTCCTCTTCCATGGCGCCCACGCTCCGCCCAGGCGACCGAGCCGTCGCCGAGAAGGTCGCTCCTATTTTCCCCCTCCCTCCCTCCCTTGTTGTCGCTCATCTTACTACAGTACACTACCTTTTTTTTAGGAAATACAGTACACTACATTTTATCAGTGCCATACTAATAACCCATTACTCCTGCTGCTCGACTGACTACATTATTACTAGATCCGCGCTGCTCAAGGACCGTCAAATTCGGAAAGAATGAAATACAGGTTCCGGAAACAGAAACAGATTTGGCAAAGGAAACAAAATTCTTGGAAATTATCCATGTTAAGCAAACTCAAAATAAGAGAGAGATTCCCTTTCTTGCTCATCTATGCTTTACTAACCAACAGCTTCGAATCTATTGGGGATGGAGATGGACCCCAAGTAAAACACTATCTGTTACTAACTCTTTATTCCATCTTCCAGGTTACATACTTATTCCGGAGGCCATCTATTGGGGACATAGTGTTTTTCAAAGTGCCGGCTGCCCTACAGGTTTCCCTCTTCGTTCTGTCCCGCCGTTTTTCAGTCACTTGCTTTCTCCACTCTGAAAATGTGCAGCTTCCGATTTCAGAATTATGGTCTCAATAAGGACGTTGTCTTCATTAAGAGAGTGTTGGCAACACCTGGAGATTTCATCGAGGTAAACTGCATCGCTACCGTCTGTTCAATCCAATTTGATCGTTAACATAGCAAGACTCACCGAGTCATTCAACATCCTCTGACCCCCGGCCTCTTTATTTATAGGTTCGACAGGGGCAGCTTATTATAAACGGCGTTGCACAAAATGAGCATTACACAGCAACCCATGCATTGTACACAATGGAAGCATTGGTTTGTGCATACATCTCTACTCTGTGAGCATTGTCTCCTTGAACAACATTGAGGAGTTGATATTGCCAGGTCCAGGGATTTTAATGTGCTGTTAACAAAAGGGTTAACAGACGTGAAGAGAGAATTTTCATTCTCCACAAGATGATGATCAAAAGTGGACTGGCTGCTCCATGTTGTTGACTTCTTGAGTGCCTTGTTGTAACCAACGGGCCTCAGATGGTGGATGATCTCTTCCTTCCGTCTTTCCTCATTGGCTGCATACCTGGATCCTCTACTGAAATTATTCATATTCCTGCAGCGCCTTCCGGAAGGTCATGTGTTCGTTATGGGTGATAACCGAAATAACAGCTGTGATTCTCGTGCCTGGTAAGAAACGCGCCTATGCCTACACTAGTTAAAATCCCCCAGGAGTAGATATAACTGATTGTCCAGCGCGTCAGCTTGTGATGATCCTAGACTACTACAATGATCGAGAAAATCTCTTGCTAAGCATAGCTCCCATGCACACTTCGGAGGCAATCCAGTTTGGCTATAGATTGATAAGAATCAACACTATGGAGTGACTTCCCAATTGCGAGTGGAGCAATACTTTTTGCAGTTGCCTATTTACAGTTGTCATGCCGTTCTTGTATGGGATGTTTTTCATTGCCATCTGTCCGGAACTAATGCGATAATATCTGGGCGTGCTTTTGGTAACAGGGGGGCTCTTCCCATTGGCAACATCGTTGGAAGATACATGACATCCTTTACAAGATCCTCTTTCCAGTAATGGAGGTGAAGAGGTGCCACTCATGATCTCCAATATTCCTGACAGCTGATGATGCTTTATATCATGATAGTCACCGAGTTGTGCCTGTAACGAGGCCGTTATCGGACGACTTGCCCTCGAGTGTGTGGCATTGTTGTTGTATGTGATGGCCTTTCCCCCACCTGTGGGACTCGAAGAGGTTACCTCTGCCACTCAAACTGTTGGCACGTGCCCTCAGGCTTGTCGTGTGTTGAGCTTATGATTACCTGTTGATTGGTGGAACCTGCATAATGTATCTAAAACTTGGAAGAGGTTACGTTAGGTGATGAAGCTTATCAGCAATGGTTTAGTGTGAATGCATTTTGCACCGGAACTTTGGACATGATTGTCTTTTTGTTCCGGACTTAGTGTTTTTGTTTTCAGTAAATCTGCGCTGCGCAGCTCTACATTCCCTGTTTGCGTACGTAGGTCGCACATTTTTATTACGCTTTGTTGAAACAAATGATGCCACTGACTCAAGCAATTGGAGTAGCAAGTTCAGTCTCCGCATTTTCTTGTCAAAGCTAGCAACGCCTGGTTCGGCATTACCGCATTACAGGATCGGAGACTACTTTTTTGTATATTTCAGGCCAGTGACAGATTAGTAACATGCCGAGTAGGCCACCCTGCGTGACCGCTTGAGGATTCCACACTAAGACCGGACACCAACTTCACTAACAGCATTTCCACTCCAGTGCTAACCAATGAGAATATTTTGCGTGCATACATACAAATCTGCCATATAAAATAAAAGGAAGCAAAAGAGATCTCTACATTGTATTGTAGCCTTAGTACAAGCGCATCCATATACACATATATATACCCAAACTCGTGTGAATTAATGATTATCATTTAGCAAACAGGCTTCAATGTTGTGACCGAAATGATTCCGACGACCTCAGAGGAATTCCTTCACCGTCATTGTCTGTTTGCTTTGAGAACCGCACTGACGAAGACGTGGGGAGGCGGAAGGAAGATGAAGTCGAAAGCCCTACATTCACACAAGAAAACAATACGGTTTCAGAACATGCAATCCCCAAAGGAAGGAAGACAGAAGCGTCAAATTCGTACCGCCATCAGCCATGTCTTTTGTTTTATGTAGAAGAAAAGTTCCAGAAAGGATAGTAACAAAGCCACACATCTCTGTCACAATTTGTGTTGGATTTTGCCTGTCCCAGTCCTGCGCAAAGATACAAAATGATACTACAACAGACCACCTTCTGGATTCTGACTACGAGCATTTGCAGACTATTCCTGAAGCTCAAGCTCGTCCTATTTTTCATAGTTTGTTTAATGTTATTTAAGCAGAACTCAAATTTTAGTTAGAAATTGGATATAAACCCTAGCTGAAATCATTATTGACGTCTGTTGCCCTGCTCAAATTTTAGAAGAAAAGCATGGAACTGGAAAGATTAGCTAAAGCAATTGAAACACATACCTTGAACATGATGACGCTAGCCAAGATGGTTAAAGACGTGAACATGGTATAATAAATGGGTGACACAACTGCTGTATTAAAGGTGTCAAGTGCCTGCATTCAGGGAGAAAAAGAAATCACTGCCACCGTTTGTTTTAGGTGAAAAAAAAAAGCTTTGTTGTTCAGGCAAGGAAATCTGATGTCATGGTGAAGCAATTGAACTTTGGCTTTATATACTGCTAACTAAAGCTTCACCGTCCAATCATATCAATCAGAATCCTCATTCTTCATTTCTTATAAGAGATTAAATCTATTGGAGTTTCCAACATCTAGGGCACTACTAGTCCTGGTGGACTAGAGAATAAGAAATAAATTAGTCATATGCCTTTATGACCTGATATCAGCCTTTTTCTTTTCCAGTAAACTTCTAGAATCCTAATCAGCCCTATATTATGCTAGTATGCTAGATTATGGAAGGAGGAAAACACCACTTCAGATAGAACAAATCAGAACACCTTTTTTTGAAGCGAAAGCAGTAGGGGAAGCCCCTGTAGTTTATATTTTATAAATAAAAGAAGAAATCAATAAACGACTGTAAAAGGCATATACAGGCAAGGAAGTGCGGAAGAGAAGATTATAGAAATGAGTTGATCCAAGAAGAAAGGGAAGAGTCTAATCGTACTTCCAAAAATCAGAATACCTTGTTCAAGTAATTCATTTGTGTAATGACACATGAGATGACAACCAGAGTAAACGCCCATGTCTGTGGATATATTAGTTGGTTTGTTCCTGAAAAGGTCAGCTTCAATGCTATACCAAGTGCTTTCACGCTCATGACCTGCATAGTCCAGCCAACACTTCTTTGAAAAAGCGCACAACTAGAGATTATAAATACATGCTACATCAAGAGAACACATACCGAGATGGAACCAACAAGAGAGCAAACACCTATATAGACCATGACATGTGTCTGCCCATATAGTGGGACAAACCGATAAACAAGTATGGCAGCTATAGCAATTACCACTGCTGCATAACACATGAAGGCTGAAAAACAACATCAAATGGTTGGGACCTGGTGCGGTGTTATTTATTCAGGAAACATTAGGCAATTAAGTACATGGAAAGCAATGTAATAGCAAATACCTGGTTCCGTAGCCAGATCCCACACTTCTGTCACAGACTCAATTTCACGCTCTGGTGGAGCATGAAGGACAATTGTGGTGGATCCCACAACACATAGGACACATCCAAGAACGCCAAATATGTGCAGCTTCTCCCGCAGCATTACATGAGCAAGCACAGCGCTGCGGAACAGAATATAGCTCCAGGTTACTGAGAAACTCAACAAAGGTTGCAGTAAGGCAAAGTATACAGTTGTGCAATTCAAACTCATGCCTGATAATAATGCTAAGAGCGCCAAGAGGAGTGACCAAAATAGCTGGAGCAAATGCATAAGCTGCAAAGTTTGCAACCTCCCCAACAATCACTGGAAAAGGATTTTCCGAAACAGAAAGTATGGCAATAAGCTATCTGTTAGAATGAAACAAAAGAAAAAGAAGAGATGAGCACTGACTTGTTATCATGCCAACCCACCAAAGAGGCTCATATAAATAAGAATAGCCACCAACCCCTGTCATAACATGGAACATGTAAGTCAGATCACCCATTATTTAGCTTCAATGCAATGCTTATTTAACCAAAAAATAGTTTGTTAGGGGCGGATGTGGCATTTGGGTGTAGCAAATCAGTAGGCTTTGATCAGTTGAACTCCAACTGCAGTTGTTACATGAACAACAGTACGAAAAATAGTGAATGAAATCTGCTTTTGTCACCTTATTTTTTTTGATAAAAGGGTTCACATAATGAAGCTTTTTGATAATAGTGAACGAATCCTGCTTTTGTCGCTGATGATTAGATATCAATAATGATTATTGAGAGGCATGTATGTGCTGAGTTCAGTTCATATAGGTAGCAATTCGGCTAGCGCTAACATTCAGAACATGTCAACTAGAGTGCCAATGGGGACAATCGAAATTTCAGGAGATCTGCTTTGCAATCACTCGGTGAACGAGGTTCACTGAGTCACTGGGGTGATTAGGCTGCTGCATCCCACCGACCACCGTGCTATGGTGAAGCATAGAGCGAACACGATTCGGCAATTCTCCATGAGGTGGGGATGGGTAGAAGCAGAAAGGGTACCGGCCCTGACGCCCGAGGAGGCGGCCTTCTTGAGGCCTTTCTTCTTGATGATGAAGCTGGCGCCGATGAAGAGGCTGGAGGAGAGCGCGAGCACCAGGCCCTTGATGTTGTCCCCCGACATGCCCGTGTACCACCTTCCCCCGCCCGAGGCGGAGGCGGAGGCGGTCGAGGCTACGTCCATGAGGCCCCCGATGCCCACCAGAGGTCGGTCACCGGGAGGAGGCGTGGGCTCGCGGTGCCCTAGGTGGCGGTGTCATGAGGGAGCGCGGGGTGGTGCGCGTGCGGCAGCGAAGCGAAGGCGGCGAGATCCCTCCCCCACTCCTCTCCTGGGTGAGCGGTGCGGCGGCTGGCGGTACTCGGCCGTAAGGGCGGTGGCTTTGCCGCTTTGCCTCCTCTCCTCACCGGCCGGTGGTCGGTCTCGTCTCCGTCTGGTGTCTGGTGGCGCGGCCGCGGCGAGATAGATGGCGTTCCTCCTTTTTTTTTGTTTCCCTTCTTCCTACCCAGCCCTCAAGTTCGTCGTTTTTTCCTTAAACATGGCGAATGTCTTGCGGTTTCCTTTTTCTTTAATATAAATAATAAATTGCAATAAAATATGATTAAACCTGGTGGCGACTTTTTAAAATCTAGTATTTCAGAATCTGATTTGATTTGGTTGCTGGTTCACATTGCCCTTCCATATCCGGTCCGGGTTGTTGCTTTGGCTTGCATTCATTCAGGCGGATCAGAAAAAGAATAGCTTCTCACTGAGCCATGATATATTAAGTTGAGCAACAGTACACTAGTACGTACTATTATACAACAAGAGGACGCCGCACTGCAGACTGCACAAAGAAACGAAACTGTTTTCTGCCACATAGACATAGTAATACTTGTCCAAACACACCACGCCATACTACCACCTGCTCAGGCTTAGGGACAATGCGAAATGCCAACATGCTCCGGCGGCCGGCGCAAGGCCACATTGATCCAATAAGATCAGAGTTTACTAGATGCTGCACCAAGATACTTGGAGTAGCGAGCTTGAGCAATGATTTTGCCAGATTTCTTCTTCAGTTCCACAATGGCCACCCCTAGTGCCTTGCCAGCAGAACCTTGGCCTCGATATCAATCTCTTCCTGAGAAAACCAAGCATGCCATGTCTGTCAGCAACTCAGCATCAGCCAGTAAGGTAAGATCCAAGTAGCTAGGCCATCGTATCACAGCAAGAGAAATCAAGACTCTTATTAACTGTTGATTCAAGGTGCCTGTCCTGTCCACACATACTTGGATAGAGGAAAAAGGGAAATGGCATTATTATTATTAGGAATGACAGACAAAACCTGGATTGTTTTATCAAACACCACGCGACGCGACTAGAGCATTGTTAATATCAAACTGTGAAATGAGGAGGAGTAATCATGATTCACCTACAATGACAAATCATCTACAGCAAGCATCGAACACTGAAATAGGCTTTACTAGCTAGCTAATATGCAGGAGAAGACATGTGTGTTGTTTCATCCCATCTAAGATAAGATTAGAGGCCAATTATTATTCCAATAAGTGGATAATTTTGAGAGATTTTGATATTTGACACCAAATTCGTGAGTGAGCAATCATCTGTGAAATGAGGAGTCACCTACAATGAAAAATCATCAGATACTGAAATAGGCTTACCTTTTTTTTAGATACCGGATATAATCCGGCCTCTAGGCTTACTAGCTAGTTAATATGCAGGAGAAGGCATGCGTGTTGTAAGATTAGAGGCCAATTATTATTCCAATAAGTGGATAATTTGGATTGATTTCGATAATTTGTGAGCGAGGAACCAGCACAAGCGCACAGCAGTAGTTGAGATGGGCTGAGTAAGTGACATCGGCAAAAGCAGCGTCAAGGTAGGAGATGTTCATCTCGAGGGGCGATCCCCTGGTGCGGAGTCCGGCAGTGGAGAAGGCGGCGGAGGCAACCAAATCGACGAGGGAAGCGGTTGCGCCGCCGTGCAGGAAGCCGCCCGAGTTCTGCATCGAGGAATTCAGGAATCAGATGAGATGATTAGTATAGTAGTAGGGGAGAGAGAGAGAGGGAGGGAGATGGACGGGGGTGGCTGACGAGTAGCCTGGAGGGGACGGTGAAGTGGCAGAGGAGGGTGCCGGGCTGGAGGGCCTGGACGACGCGGATTCCACGGAGGACGAAGGCGTCGTAGAACCCCGACGGCAGGCTGCTGCTGAGCAGCTGCTCCGACTCCGACTCCGACTCCGACTCTGCCTCCGTAGGAGGAGGAGGAGAGGTCTCCTCCAGCAGCCGCCGCGCCGTCTCCAACGACTTGTTCTTCCCGCCGGAGTCGTGGGAGCCGGAGGCCATGTCTTGTTATGCTTGGCTTTAGGAAGGGAGGAAGGAAGGGGATGAGGACGACGACGGATGATTCGCCTTCGGTTCCGTGTTTACGCTTTCAAAGCGGGCTCACGTACCAGGGGTAACTAGCGCCTTCGGCCTTCCCTCTCGGCTCTCCCTCTCCCTCCTTTGTCGTCGATGCGATGACGGCGGCGCCGACGACCGAGATCAGGATGGCCGCCGTCTTCGGCGAGGCCAAGCCGGAGAACGACGCCGATGCTCTTCCGCGCCGCCCCGTGCTCTTCCACGCCCACGCCCATGGCCCCCTCCGCGTCGTTGCCACCGACCTCCGCTCCCTCGCCTGGCACTGCTCCCTCGACGTCGACGACCTTCACGACCTCGTACGTTGCGCTGCATACCTCCTCTCATTCCCTATCCCATCCCATCCCGTCGGAAATCAATCATTCGTCCATGTCATTTTCTTGAGCTTGTAGAAAAATCTGATGCGTGTTGCTTGCCTTGTATATATGTTGGTTGGGCTCCAATCCGAATCCAAATCCAAATCCAAAGCAAGATGATGTTGGCATCGGTGGCTCCTGCTCCGACTTCCTCGATTACCTCTATTCTTCCTTCTCCTCCGCCCAAGTCAAGCTCCTCTTCCCTGCCGCCCAAGGTAGTCAAGCTCCTCTTCCCTGCCGCCCAAGGTATTCAGTCACTTCATCTCTTCTCCTTTTCCATCCCTGTCGAGACACGATGGATGCCATATTCTGTGATGCAGGTCCTGATACTGCTCAGCTTGTGGCTACCAAGGCAAAGGGGCTACCTCGAATCACTATTCCTCTCCATCCTGTTGCTGCCTCTGCGCTCAAAGATGTCATTGCTGATTTCTCCCTTGCGCTCTATGCTTCTTACAAGAACACGCAGGAACACGTCTCCAGAGGTGATTCCTGTCCTGTCACTTTGACTCATTGTTTTTGGAATCTTGTTCCTTATCTTTGCCCCCATTTCTCTTTCCCTTCTTCTGCAGAACAAGAACGAGTGTCACAGCTCATGGAAAGTCTAGCATCTGAAAGAGTAGGTTACCCCCTCATCACTACTTATTAAGCACTACTATTGCTTTTGTTTATGCCGCTGCTTGATGAATTACAGTTGGGTAAACAAAATCAAAGATAGCTTACTCAATCTACACACATTTACGGGAAAATTGGATCCATACCATTAAAAGAAGCAATGTTTAGATATTTACCATTAAAAGATCTAAGTATAGGTATTTACCATTAAAAGATTTAAGTATAGGTATTTACCATCAAAAGATTACTCCCTCCGGTTTGGTAAATTTGGTCGTTTTGGACAAGGTTTGAGTCAAACATTGGGAATATAAATCATGAATAACATTTAAGTTGTTGAGTTTAGAAATGTGAAAATCATATAAATAGATTGGTCTTGAAGATTACTTTCATAAAAATATACATATATAACTTTTCAAAAAATATTTTTTATAGAAAAGAGAAGTCAAATTTGTGCTTTGGTGACCGTGTCGCTGTCCTAAACAACCTTATTTACCAAACCGGAGGGAGTACAATGTCATAGGTATCCACCATTTCCGTTGCCTCCGTCAACTAACCCTGTCCAGCGGCCGGAGCTCAGGTGAAGAAAGTAGCTACCTCAGCCGCCGCTTTTGCACGGCTGCACCACGCGCCGCACGCTCCTGCACAGCAGGACCACGGCCGTGGATGGTGCCCGTGCTCGGCTGCTCACCTGCTCCGCGTGGTCGCAGCAGTAGTCGCATTACTGGCCGCCGCTCATGCTCCGCGCGCTTGTCACTCAGGCACACTGCCAGCCATTACATGTGCGCCAAGCAGCTAGAGATGGCGCCGCTGCCGGCGGACGGAAGGAGTTTGACAGGGAATTTGGGATCGGTTCTGATTGGGATGCGTTGATCGGAGTTTGCTGATTCAATTACTGGCAACACCATCGGACCCAGAGTCCCACACACACATCTTCTTTTCCTCGTGCTCACAGCTCGCTTGTCATCGTCAATCCATGGCGCCGAACGCCCAGCTCGGCAAAAAAAATATGGGCAGGGGTTCCATGGCAACCGACGCCCGGCTCAGCAAAAAGTGATGGGCAAGGGCTGACGGAGAAAAGGGGCTGCGGCTTATGTTCTTCCGTACGTGGCTCCTCCTATCCGCGGGCTCCTCATCATGTCCGCGAGCTTCGTAGATCCGTTTTCATCTCTATCTGCTCTGGATGTAGAGCTGAGTCCCCCAGCGATCTCCTCCCTCGAGGAGGCCCCACCAAGGTAAGCAGCTTCCAAACAGCTTCGAGTCGGGTTGCTGGGCAGGGTTGACGGAGACAAACAGAAATGTTAGATAGCTATAACGTTGTAACCTTTTGATGTAAATATCTGTAGTTGAATCTTTTAATGGTATATACCTAAACATTGCTTCTTTTGATGGTATAGATCCAATTTCCCCCACATTTACCTGCCAGAATATCAAGAAGTTTAGCAGTCTACTCTAGGTTGCGATAGAACGTCAACAGTTTTTGGCTGCCTAAAACTTGTCACGTGGGTGTTTAATAGATGCATATAAATGCTTATGCTCATTAGTCCATTCTTTTCTTGAAATCCTTCTGTGCCATGACAGTTCCAACACCTTTGGTTGACGGAACCATTGGGATTCATTACGATTTTATATGGCAAAGCACTTCATCCGTATACATATTTTTCTTGGTTCAATGTTTGGGTATTCAGAATGCACTGTGATGATGTTTGTAGTCCTGAAAGCATTTATTGTTTCATTTCACAGGAAAAAAGCGATCTAATGCAGAAACAACTTGAAGCCCTTTCATTCCTTGACAAAAGAAAGGCGACAAAGCCAAAGGTGGTGACTGATCAGGTTCCAAGTGTATCTGGTGCCCCTCTAAGCTCTGATCAAGTTATTGTTCCTGTGCAGCAGCAAACATCAGGTTACATGGCTTCTTCTTGAATTGATGCATAATTGCAAGTAAGAAAGAACGTAAAACTGTCAGCTAACAGATTTGCAAACCTGCAGTGACTTCACCTAGCAAACTCCTGCTAAAGCTACGAAGCGGGTGGGCCCAGTGTCTCGGAGGTTGTACGCAAACCTTGAAACATACTTTTACAGTTTTATCATTTATGTGGGTTGTAGTTAAATTATATCTGATATCATGTTGCTACGGATGTTTGCTGTTGCTTTTTTTAGGGCAAGAGTACGAGGAGCTTTACAACAACAACAACAACAACATAGCCTTTTGTCCCAAGCTAGTTGGGGTAGGCTAGAGGTGAAACCCAAAAAGTAAAAAAAAAAAACAGAAAAAGAGTTAGAGGAAGGCAGAAAAGAAAGCAAAGATCACGGCTCAGGCACATTAATTGCTAGTCTCCAAGCGCTCCTATCCATAGCTAAATCCTTAGAGATATTCCACTCTTTAAGGTCTCTAATCACCGACTCGTCCCAAGTTAGTTTGGGTCGACCTCTACTTCTCTTAACATTATTGGCCCGCTGTAGAACCCCACTACGCACCGGCGCCTCAGGAGGCCTCCGTTGGACATGTCCGAACCATCTCAACCGATGTTGCGTCAATTTCTCCTCAATTGGTGCCACTCCGACTCTATCTCGAATATCTTCATTCCGTATCCTATCCCTTCTTGTGTGACCACAAGACCAACGCAACATACGCATCTCTGCTACACTCAGTTGCTGTATATGTCGCCTTTTTGTAGGCCAACATTCAGCACCGTATAGCATCGCCGGGCGAATCGTCGTCCTATAGAACTTACCTTTTAGCTTTTGTGGTACCCGGCAAGAGTACGAGGAGCTTTGTTGCAAGAAAATGATGATGATAATAGTTAGATATTGCTGTTTCCTTTAAAAAAAGTTGGATATTGCTGATTTACTGTTGTTGATTATAACTCTTTGGCATATAAACCAATTACATTTAGGTGAGAATTAGTTTTTTGGCTGCTTGACTTATGTCAAACTTGTGGAATCAAAGTACACGCAGCTCATGGTGTAGGAAAGGTATAGGGCTGTGGAGACTACTACGTTCCTGCAAGAAAGGATTGCACGTTGTGCCTTTCGTACTCGTCTATATGATTCTGTTCTGCATGAGCTCTTGATGAATGCTGATGAAGCTGCGTGAGGGAGTCTTTGTGCCGGTAGGGCTTTGCTGCTGGAAGGATTCCTTTTGTGGTTATGGCACTAGGCAGTAACAACTTGTAACGGTGCAACGACAAATTCACCGTCATGCTGGTAGCATAATATATGTTTCAGTCTTGGAAGTGTATATATATATATATATATATATATATATATATATAAAATAAGCAGAGGTCATCTCTTTTTTTTAATAGAAAAGAAAACAAAAAGAAAAATACAAAGTTGTACGTACGGTCGATCACTTCTCCATTACTATTAGGTGGCAGCGGCACTGGCAGTGATCGACACGGACGGCGGCGCGGCAGCAGCAGACGTGGACGAGGCGGCGGCGCCGATGATGCTTTTGAGGCGGCGGCTGATATGGGGTGGTCCGGCTCCGGCGGGCATGGCCATCGTCGTCCTCCTCGTCCCCCTGTTGAGCGCGAGGCTGCACCTGATCCTAAGCACGGCGTATCCCAGCAGCCTGTAGGCCAGCATGAACGCCACCATGACGCCGACGTTGCGCCACCTGCACTCCTCGCCGAGCCCCTCGCGCCGCAGCACCTGGTCCCCCGTCGCCACGCAGGCCCCGAGCGCCCGCGCCACGCACCTCCCGCCGCCGGCGAACTCGTTGACGAGCAGCGCCTCGAACGGCCACTTGAAGAGCGACAGGTAGTGCATCCACACCCAGCAGGCCGGCATCGCCGACCGCGCGATGAAGTAGCCCGAGAAGAGGAAGAAGGAGCCCATGACGCCCTGGATCGCCGCGTTCCCCACCACGAAATCCGGCGCCGCCGCCGCGAAGCACACCACCACCGAGTTGGCCGTGTACAGTATGAGCCACACCACGAGGAGGAAGTAGCCGAAGGCCGCCGGCGTGCGCCGGAGCCCCGCCAGCCAGTAGACGGGCGCGGCGAACACGACGGCGAGCGCGAGCTGGAAGGGCAGGAACACCACCGCGTTGGCCACCGCGTAGGAGGACACGCGGTACGCTCCCGACGACGTCTCCTTGGCCAGGATCTCGCGCTCCTGCAGGAAGATGGGCAGCGCCTCCGTCGTGGACGACAGCAGGAAGGTGAGGAGGAAGGCGAAGAGCCCCACGCGCTCCGCCACCTTGTCCTCGCCAAGGTCGTAGAAGATGGAGCCCAGGGCCAGCCCGGCCACCAGCATGCACACGGTGCGGCACGCGAAGAGCTGCCGCGTCCGGGCCACGTTCTTGAAGAAGCGCAGCGACAGCACAGCCACCTCGCGGGCCCAAGAGTTGGCGTAGGGGCCCACCGCCGTGCTGCTAACCATGGACATGTTGAGGGCCGGCGGGGCGGCGGCGGCGTCCTCGTCGGCCACCTGCTGCTGCTTATTGCTGTGAAGCTGGAACAGCTGCTGCAGCGTGCAACGTCCTAGCTGCTGCTTGGGCTGATGGGATTGGGGTTGGGGAGGCGGCTCATCCCCGTCGTCGTCGTTTCCGATGACCAAGAGGCGGAGCGCGTCCACGGAGTCGATGGCGAACTCGACGGTGTCGACGTGCGGGGGCAGTTGGAGGCCCGCGTCGCGGAGCAGGGAGCGTAGCTGGTCGACGGTGCCGTGATGGAGGACGGAGCCGGCTGCCAGCAGGAGGACGGAGTCGAACATCTTGACGATGCGGGCGCCCGGCTGGTGGATGCTGAGCAGCACGGTGCGGCCGCGCGTCTCGGCCATGGCGCGCAGCGCGCCCACGATCTGGAGCGCCGAGGCGCTGTCGAGGCCGGAGGTGGGCTCGTCCAGGATGAGCACCTTGGGGTCGTGGACGGCCTCGACGCCGATGGAGACGCGCCTCCGCTCCCCGCCGGAGAGGTCCTTGATCCTGGTGGCGGCGACGCGGCGCAGGGTGAGGTCGTCGAGGAGCGCGTCCACGCGGGCCTCCGTGTCCTTATTGGCGGGCAGGCGCGCTGCGCCGAGCCGGAGGCGCGCGCTGAAGAGCAGCGTCTCGCGCACCGTGAGCAGCGGGAACAGGACGTCCCGCTGGGTCACGTAGCCGGACACGCGGCGGAGGTCGGCGGCGGCGGCGGCCGCGCCGTCCAGGAGGAGCAGGTCGGGACGCGGGGAGGCCGGGGACAGCCGGCCGGCGAGGATCTCGAGCAGGGTGGACTTGCCGGCGCCGCTGGGGCCGACGATGGCCAGCAGCTCGCCGGGGCGGGCGCGGCAGGTGACGTTGCGGAGCACGTGGCGGAAGCCGTTGTTGTTGACCTGCTGCTGCTGCTGCTGCTGGTGGTGGTGGTAATGGTGGTGATCTTGGACGACGACGACATCGTCTGACCTGCTAGTCCAGACCTTGAGAGGAGCTGCTGCAGCTGCTGGGTGGTGGTGATGGCCATGGGTGGAGACGGCGATGCGGTAGTTGATGCCCCTGGCCTGGATGTCGCAGCCTGCAGCTTTCTTCGTCGTCTTCATGGCCGGCCTCCTGGTCGAGCCTGACCTACTGCGTTTCGTTCTGCTGCCGCTGGCTCGATGATCGATCGGTACGTGTCTCAGGGAAATTAAAGGTTCTCGATCGATCTCTACTAGCTAGCTAGGACAGGTTGTAGGACATGGTGGACGGACAAGAAGAGCTCTCGGGTGTGGCCTCCTAGCTAGCTCCCGGCCAGCGACAATGCGAGAGTGGTAAAAAGCAGATATCGATGGAGAAGAAGAAGAAGAAAAAGAGACGAGATATCAGTGTGTAGCGTGCGTAGCTAGCTCTAGCTGTGGTTGGTTGTCGGTTTCGTTCGTCGTTACCAGTTTCCGGTTGGGCCGGGCATCTATCACTAGTAAGTAGTTCCGATCCATCTTCATGTTAATAGCTACAGGTAATAATTGACTATATATATATATATCGGATATTATATTCATTCCGATTATTGACTATTGAGGTCATCTTCATGATCATCGATAAGTAGTTACGTTCTTCCTTCGTACAGTACTACCTTAATTATGGACATATATATAATTAAGTAGAGCTAGGAATTCGATCTAGAAACTTCCTGCCGTGCCAGGATGCTGATCGTAAACGCACGCAGTTCGAAGAGGACCTTCAATTCGTGGCCAGGAAGCTAGTCGGCGGTCGGCGTCAGCAACACCTTCCCCAAAATATCTACGTACTGCTGACTGATGAGTCTATTACCACGGAATGGATGATACGGAGCTGCATGCTCCATCCAACTAGCTGCCGCCCATGCCTCGCTGTGTTTGTCTGTCGTATGTTTTGGCTGGCGTGACCCGTGACCTCCTCCTCCTCGCACCACACGACACGCCCCTTCGCCCGCCCGTGAATCCTCTCCCACCATGCACCTGCCCTGCTGCCAGGCAGCTCTCAACTACACTACTAATATTTATTTCAAAACAAAAACTACACTACTAATAAAATTCACGTGCGCGCATCAGCAAGCAACTGATAGCGGATCAACCTGGCCGTAAGCTAGGCCGGATGTTTTTTTTAAAAAAAAAAACACGGATCAGCTGGTTTTGTAATCTTAGTTGGTCTATAACTACCCCCAACTACTACGGATCAAGTATGAGTTTTCACCTACGTACATACAAGTGTAAAAACACGTATTTTCGTCCCGTCAACTTTTAAAGCGAAGGGAATCCAGCGGCTCCATCTAGAAACGGACTGTTAGGAGGACTGAGGAGCTACTGAACCTGTGGAAGATATATGCCTGCTGATCACAGAATGGAGTGGCAATTACGTCGTTTCCTAGAACGTGATTATAATCATTTTTTAACCAACTACACTCGTCGAGTGCATTCTATTGATATAGCAGAAAAAATACAAGACTACCAATCTAAGAGGCCGTAGGCAGGAAAAAAAATACAAAACTACAACTACACTTTCTCGGTTGGATTGAGACATCAACACGAGACACCACTCAAAACCACTCACCGGCCGGTTGGATTGGGACATCAACACGACCGTGCCACTACACGTGTAGACGGCAACGAAGAAGAACACAATCGCAGCTCACACCCATCTTCCGCACCGAAACCTCTGATGTGATTCATCGTCGATAGAGAATCAAAGGGGACAGACGCCACCGCACCAAGAAGGCCGCCGCTATACAGGACCTTTTGCATTGTCGTAGTGCGCCGCAGCAGTGTGATCGTCCGACGGCGTGAAAAAGAACGAATCCGAGGCGCGAGGGCCTTTCCTCGTCTGCCGTTGGACGCCTCCTCTCTCGTGCGCGGGGGTCTCGCCACATCCGCCACCAACTCCATGCCCCGAACTCGTTTCTTGTGTTGTCGTCAAGATAACGAGCATGACTGCTCCACCTCCAAAGAACTTTACCAAAACAACTAGACCGCCGCTGTGGTTCAACTTCACCACGTTGCTTCCCCCGCACGAAGCCGCTGCCTTCAAACCAGCAGACCAAGGTTGTCGCATGTGCCATACGTTGTACCGCACCGAGTAGGTTCAGCCATGCTGAACAAACCGCCGCGATCCGCTACAAGCCGAGTCGTCTTCCATTGTCGTTGCCGCAAGCGCCGTCCTCTGACGCAGTCCCACACCACACCGACGATTGCTAGGCAACGTTGCCCGCGTGGTCCGCTGCGAGCAGTCGAATGGCAACCGAGCGACGACCCCTGACCACCAACAAGAAAATAGACGCCTCGGTGAGAGGTAACCACACCCTTCTACATGCCCCATGACCGGATTGCCAACACCGGTCGTCAATGAGCTAGCAGTGCCAAAAAACCGAGTAGGGTCTCTAAAGACGACGCCTCCAACGAGGGAATGATGTCAGTTGCGCCGTCGTCGCTCGTCCAACATTAGACAGGGTTTTTACCCCGAGAACCCCGCGCAACAGGGTTATAGCTCCACAATGACGCCCTCAACAGGGAGAGCAACACCCTAAGGCGTCGTCGTCATCTTCACCAGCACAATGCCGACGAGGGCTTTCGCCTGGAGCATCTCAACCCATGTGGTACGTACCCGGCTTGGCACTCTCTACGCATCCAAACCAGGGCGGCGCCGCCGCCGCGCCTCCACGCAGCATGCTGCCGCTCCTGCACCTCCGCTGCCTCCACGCCATACCAGAGCCTCAGCCGCAACTGTCCGCACACGCCCTTCTTGCCCGACGCCGGGGCCCCACCACTCGCAGCCTCATCGCCATGCGCCCGCTGCTCTCGTGTCGACCTTCCCCCCAGTCGCCAGCGCACCGCCCGTCGTAGCCGCGGTCGCTGGCCCGCGCACCCCGAGCTTCGGCTGCAGCGGCCCGCACCAGCCGTCGCGCTGTCCAGTCGACTGTTGCCTCGCAGACCGCACGCCCGCCTACAACCGCGGCCGCCATGCCGCCGCTCCGGCCCTCCACGCGGCCTAACTACCGACTGCTGCCGGGCTCCGATCGCCGCTGGGCCACCCCTCCCACTCCAGGCGACGGATCCGGCCTCAAGGGTAGCAGATCCGGGGGCGGAGGAGCCGGATCCGGCGCGCACCGCTGCCGGCAGCTTCCTCCAACGTCGACGGTGTCCGCGTCTACCGGGACGAGAGAGGATGAAAGAAAGGAGATGCCCCGCCGCCGCCATCCTTACAAGCCGCGCAGGCTTCCGGCGTCCTGCTAGGGCAGCGGCGCGCGAGCTGTGACTATAATCATATATCATATGTTATCTGCTTAATGAATAGCCAGTTATTCAAAAAAGAACTTTTAAAACCATCTAATTTTACTTTAGGTAAAAGATGATTTTAGTCCGCATGATACTACGTCAGTACGTCGGCCCGTCTTAGGGCAGCTCTAGTGTCCGTGAATATCAAACAATAGCCGATAAAAATCGACATTTGCACATAGTCGGTGATCGACCTTTAGGTGTCAGAAGTAAAATCGATCTCGAAACAAAATGGTCGATTCGTGCGCAGCGATCAAAGTATATAATATATTTCTTGTATGGCAGAGAGTAGGTTTGGAACTGCAGCATGGTAAAAAGGAGTGTGCGAGGCTGTGAAATAGTAATATTTTTATTTATTGCTGGACCCGTGAAAACGACATGCACATTGCAGGTATCGAATAATACTACCGGGAAAGGCTGCGCTTAGATCCTGGCCCCGTTTGGCAGAGCTCTCACAACTGATTCTCTGTAAATTCAGGACTGCCAAACAGTTTTTCAGAGAGACATTGCACAAGGATTTTGTGAAGTGATTCTCAGAACTGATTCTATGCTGATTCTGTGAAGTGATTCTCAGAAATGAACTAAGGGGTTGGGAGCTGAAAAAAGTAGCTTCTCCTGATTCTGTGAAGCGATTCTCCATTCTGATTTTGAGAGTTTATGATAAAGAATCAAAGAGAATCACTTTCAGCCACAGAATCACTTCTCTCAGAGAATCAGCTCCCATCGAGAATCAGAATAAGGTGGAGCTCTACCAAACAGGCCCTGAAAGGGGGTCGAAAAGTCACATCGGTCACTGTAGCGCTTTTCGTTTGTTTATGGTAATTGTTGTCCTACCATGACCTAACTAGGCTCAAAAGATTCGTCTCGTCGTGTACATCAAAACTATGTAATTAGTTTTTTTATTTACCTATATTTAATGCTCCATGCATGAGGAGAAAGATTTACACCCCCCGGAGATTTGAGCATATAGAATAGGAAGTTGTGCCCTGTTCGCTTGCCCAGTAGCGGGTGGCTGGTGCTGATAGAAAAATATTGCTGGTTCGTTGGTGACATGTGGCTGATGCTGATTTGTGCTGAGAGAAAAAAATACTGCTAGCTGGTGCTGATAAGCCAAACGAATAGGACGTGTCGACAGTACATAGATTAAATAGATTTTTTCTTAGCATAATTGTTCAAATATTTTTTCCTAAAATGACAAGGAAATGTACCCGAGGGTAGCAGGCGTAAAGCAAGCTGGGCCTGCTCCATTGCTTTTGAATAAAGGGCCTGCTCCATTCATTTATCAAGGTTCAACACTCAACCTGGCTCAATGCAACGGTTTTCGCATTGTGGCCATTGTTTGTAACTCTCCATTCGAGTTAAGACACGTGTGGTATGGCATCCACGGTCTTCAAGGTAAACCTCGGATCAACAATTTCTAGAAATACAACTTTTCCTAAGACACAAAAGTAAATATTTTCAAAGTTGTTTTAGTGGTGAAACTAGTAACACCATCAACTCTTACATCATCAATCTATAGTATGTAATTTTATGTATTGATGGTCATAATTAAAAAAAGCTTGATCAACGTTAATTTCTAAAACAACACATGTTTTGAATAGAAGGTAATAGGAATAAGTCTATTCTCCTCCCTCATTTATGAAACCAAGTATTCCATTCCCTAAACTAGCCAGGGCTGCGTGCCGACGCTACCAACGCCGGGCTGCTCACGCGGCTGACGCAGACAGTGCAGCCCGACAACAAGCTATCTGGGATTTCGGCATCCATCTCTAGGCAAATCATTTGTACTTTACTGCAAAATACAGCAGTTGAAACCATCATGTACTCTAGATCACAGTTGGAAACAAATAATTCATATTGTCAGTAGATTTTAACTTCATACATTATATAGCTTATGGTGCCAACGTAATGTTATGGATGTGGGAGCATGGCAATATACAGGATCAAGGACAATAAAATCAACACAACAGAGCTTATCACTTTATGCAACAACGATATCATCATCGACACAAGGTCCCGGATTAGCGTGAAAACATATGTTAACAGCAGCTGCTTGCAGCGGCGTCAGCTTCGGGAGGCTTCTGTTTGAAAATGTTCTTCTTGGGCCCTGACGAAGCATCGGCTAGGAGGCTTGGCGTATCTAATATCTGCAACATGCATACAAGTCACCACAACTACAACTCATCTTGAAGGACACATATGTATAAGAATCTGCAAGATCAAAACTATGCACCTTCCTCTTTTCATATTGCTGCTACGTATACTTAGTCTGCATGAGGATTTGACAGGCAACACTAAAGTATACTGTTTCCTGTCAAAACTAAAGCTAAAGAGACATTGCACAAGGATTTTGCAGGTAACACTAAAAGTATACCGTTTTCTGTCAAAACTAAGCCTAAAGAGACCTTGCACAAGGATTTGGCAGGTAACACTAAGAGTATTCTTTTTTCAGGGGTCAAAACTAAGGCTAAAGAGACATCGTGAACAAGCAATGCGCACACTAGAGAGTATGAAGAACTTGCCCTGATAAACTGACATTTGACAAATATGTATTAGCTAGATTCCAAATTGCAGTACAGAATATTGTGAAGAATAAAGGACATACTCCAATACGTACCTTTAGGACGAGTTCCTCAAAGCACTGTTCTACATTTACTTTTGTTTTCGCACTGCATTCTAGAAATAAACATCCGTATTCCCTAGCAAATTCGATTCCCTCTTTTTTTGTGACAGCCCTCTCACTTTCCTGCCAAAGTTAGCAACTCAAATTAGCTACAGAGCAGCAAAATGAAAAATCTATGCTGTGTAATTGGGACGCAAAGATAACATGTTCGAACAGAGTCAACAAGATTTAAAATTGGTTCTCAGAAGTACCTTGTCTACTTTGTTTCCAACAAGCATCTTTATACAATCCTGGTTGGTTGAGTACAGGTCAATTTCCTTTGCCCATATATCAGAAAGATTGGTAAATGTCTCTCGTCGAGTGACATCATACACTGCAAATTTGATGAGATATTAATTATCATGTGTCTCCATGCAAGAATACCTGATGAGATGCATACAGATGAAGAAAAAGGGTAAATATGCACCACAAAGACACCAATGCACATGCATAAATATGAGCAGAAAATGCTTTGCATACTTCTGTAGTGAGTCCAAAGTTATAAAAGGCGGAAATAGAATTTTGCACTTTTACTGAAAGACAATTCCCTCCGTTAATAATTCAAACTTCAAAAACAAAAGAGTCGTTATCTAGAGTGCATCTTCTAGATAACGACTAACCAAAGACACAGTTCAAACTCAAACTTCATTTAAAGAGACACTCAGTGGTATGGCAGCAATTCACCTGATGCATGGCAAAAGGGGCAGAAGAAAAAGACTCCATCAACAATGCAAAAAGAAAAGTACAGATTGACAGATTAGGGGTTACGAATAATACCCATAATTATTCCCTGTGCCCCTCTGTAGTATGAGCTGGTCAAGGTCCTAAATCTCTCCTGTCCAGCTGCATAATAGGTAGTCGAGTCACAGAATAAGATAAACAATCATTCCCATAGAATGTAAAAGCTATAAGTAAAAGACAAAACAACTCAGAATAAGAATGACACTGTGCAATGGATTGGCTGTTTGAAAAGTGTAGAAGAAAAAAAAGGAACAGACCTAAATGATCCTTTTGTTCTATTATCTAAATTAATAACATAAAATGATGGTGTCTATTGATTGATATACCACAAATGAAAGCTTCAAGAGGATAACAGTTAAGTACATTACACTCCTCTTGATTCATCCCGAATCAGCCAAGTCATACAGGAGGAAATACTTATCCATCCACAGCAAAAAAAAGGGGGGGGGGGGGGCAATACAGGAGGAATACAGTCTGCATGGTAAGCAATTTGAACTGATGGACAGATTATGCAAGTCTATGATCAGCATTTAAGTTGTGAATAAAGAAGAGAAATGTAGATTTCTTACAGCTACGGGCACAAATATTGATTACTCTATTTTTCACTAGGTAGCTAAGGTGCAAATTGGCCCTCTTGGGCACCAATTCGCTCATACGATAAGCGAATGAGGGGTCCGCCAACGGTACTGGACTAGGTGCAGATATTGTTAACATTTGAGTAAGCAAGCAACTGGTATGGCTGACCGGAAGGGGTTCAGGGACTGGCCAACAATTTTGCTAAATTACGAGCAACATATCGGTTGGACAATTGACTGGTGGATGCATGGTTAAAAGAAAAGTTGAAAAAAGAAAACAGTAGCACTGTTATGGGAGATGGTGCTGTACCTGTGTCCCAGATGGCAAGCTTGAGTTTCTTGCCACCAATGTTAACCATCTTTACCTTGAAGTCAACACCTGAAGGGAACGAGTAAAGGAATTATAGATATGACTAATGCAGCGAGGCGATCAGATCGGGGGATGGAATCGAAGTCGAAAGAGGTCACCTATGGTTGGGGAGAGGTCCTCAAAGGAGTCGGCGGTGAAGCGGAGGAGGAGGCTGCTCTTGCCGACGCCGGAGTCGCCGATGAGCAGCAGCTTGAACAGGTAGTCGAACTCGGGCTGCTGGCTCAGGCTGGAAGACGAGGAGGAATCCATCCGGATCGGATCGGGGCGGCGAGACGGGATCTAGGGTTTGATCTAGGGAGGGGAGAGGAGGGGGCAGCGGAGGGAGGAGAGCAGGGGCGACGGCGGAGAGAGGAGGGGGCGGCGGCGGCGGGGGAGAGGGGAGGAGGCGCGGCCGCGCGGGGCAGCGGAGGGGCGAGGAGGGGGGCGGCACGCGGAGCCGCGGGGGGAGGGAGAGAGAGGAAATAGAAAAAAAAAATAGATGTGGGTCCCACAGTTGGTACAGAGTAAAGATATAGAGCGACAGAAGCGCAGGAGAAACGTAGAGTAAAGAATTTTATTGACGTGGCTAGAATATTTCTTTTAGAGTAAAAATATGGAGCAATAGGAGTGCGGATAGCTCATAGATTTTTTAATCCGTAAACAGTCAAGAAACGTTCGCGCTAGCGCGCCTGCAAGAGCTGATCTCGGGCGCTCTCCAACGCATCTTCCTCTCACTCCTCCTTCTGTGTTCGCTACTGTGTGGTACTATAGTCACTGTTCAAGAAGGCGCTATTCCGCGGCCGCCTAAGCGTGCCTCTGCGCTAGGCGGAGGGGTACCGCCTTGCCTAGGGGGTAGGCGGTACCCTAGGCGGCGCCAACCGGGCGGCAACGGTATGTGAGCCGACGGAGGAGGAGCGTCGCGCGGAGGCCGTCGGTGGGGGAGGGGCGTCGGGCGGCGGTGGACGGAGGCTCATGGCAGCGGACGGAGACCTGCGGCGGCGGCGGAGGCCGGGCTGGCGGGGCAATGAGGGGTCGCGCCGCCGCGGTCTCGCGAGGAGCAGAGAAGAGAGGGACAGGAAGAAAGAAGGGTCACGGCCTCACGGGAGAGGCTCGGGCTGACCTGGGAAGGGATAAGATCCACAAATTTTGTGATTTGCCCCCTCATATTTCTACTATTATACTTAGGTATCTCTTTGTTTGGTTGAGGCCTTTGGGTGGCCTGGTTGCTGAACGTGGGCTGCTGTTGGGCTTTGATAGGTTATTGGGCTGGTTGCTAGTCATTTGCTAGCCCAGAGGTGATATGGTTTTCTTTTTTCATAAAAGATATATGTTTGTATGGCGCCTAGAAAACGCCTAGGCTCGCCTAGGCGCGCCTAGGCTCTAGGCGATGGGTCACCGCCTAGATAGCGCCTAGCGCCTTCTTGAACATTGACTATAGTGTCAGTATATGTTGTAGCCATGAGTAACCAGCAGACTCAACCGTTGGACACAGCCTGAGCTGGCCCCTCCTCTCTTTCTCTTTCACAGCGTTAGAGTCCTCTCTCACGTGTCACCGTTCTTAGAAGAAAAAAATATCTATAATCATTATACGATATAGAAAATATATATTTCCCTTTTGCGGCCGGTTGCAGTTATTCATCAAGAAAACATTTCGAAATTACTCCGATACTGACGGAGACAACATGAACAACAAATTCTTGCAGATCCAAATAAACAAATTCTTGCAAGGATGAAAGGGTTTCTCAATACATCACCACCATAATCTATCTATTAACCATCATCCTTGAAGAACAATTAAGCTGCAGTGAAACCTGCGACTGCATAGGAAACATGTCTCTTTCCCAGACCAGACGATACCAATAGCAAATCCATGAAACGAAACCTTACTGTTACCGTTAGATCACAATCTTCCTAGATTCCCGCTGCATTACAACAGTCGTAAGTACATTGCCGCTCTAGCCAAAATATCCAAATTACATAGGGGAAAACCGTCGATGTAATGAGTGCATTATTCATACTCAGCCCAGGCCGCGGAGCAAAACTAGGAGGTATGTAAGGCTGTCCGCACCGGCATCTCCTACCGGTCGATGCAGGAACGTTTAGGGGAGCGAGGCGCTGCACCGGCCTCCCCTACGCGCTCCGCTATGGGAGCCGAGGCCTCCGCCTCCGCCAAATCCAGCGGAGGCACCGCATCCCCCTACCGTGCCACCGTGGCGGAGGGGCCCGCGCGGCCCAACCGCCTCGCATCTCCTGCCCCGCCGTTGGCCGGTCCTCCTCCTCCTCCGACGTGCGCAGGCCGCCTGCCCACATGAGGAGCAAGCTCCCAGGTCGACGCGATGCTGCATCAGCTCGACGTGCCGCCACCGGAGCTCCGCGCGGCACCCGTTGGTCGCGCCCGCCGTCCGCCCCGCTGCCCGCGCGGATCCCTGCTCTGGCCGCCTGCCATCTGTCACGCTCCACGGGGTGTCCCTGCGGGTCCGCCCCCGCCGCTCCTCCAGCTCCTTCCCCTCGGCGGTGAGCCGCTCGATGGCCGCCTCCAGGCACCTCACCGGCCGCCGCCACTCGGCCTCGCACCGACTCGAGGAGGAGCGCTTCGAGGATGGCCACCGGCTCTGTGCCCCCTCGGTACCCACGCCTCCCTCTCGCCGCCCACCACTTGAGAGAGAGGGATAGGGAGAGGGGCGGCGGCGGAGCGGGTCTGGGAGTGGCCCAGGGCAGGGCCGGGGGACGGTGGAGGTGCCGGAGAGGAGGCGCGTAGGGGCGGCGGAGGGTGGGGAGGGGGCGGCGGAGGGGCCGGTCACCCCTGCTCGCCTGCTCCACCAGGGCCGCCGCGCGCGGGTCTGGCCGGGTCGGAGCAGCCGGCGGGGCGCCGCCGCGCCATGGCCCCGGAGGGAGGGAGGGAGGGAGGGGGCGGAGGGAGGGTGGTTGTCGTCGGTCTGGGAGGGAGCGGTAGAGGCGAAGGCGGAGAGGCGTCGGGAAGGGGAGGGGGCGAGGCGAGGGTAGGAGGAAAGTTCCGGGAAGGGGGAAAGAAAATGAAAAAAAACATATAGCTGGGTCCCACGTACTGGTTGTTGGTATAGAGGAAGATTAAAGAGGAGAAATGTGTGCGGGAGAAATTGGGATAGAGAAAAGAATCACGATGACTAGAATAGAATATTCGTTTTAGGGGAAGGAGATAGAGGAAGATGAGTGCGGAGAGTGGAGTGCTTCTGGATTGAGGCTATTTATCCGATAGCTGCATCACGAAGATGATCCTGTGCAAAGTAGACTAATGGTGCAAGCTAGAGACATGCCTTCATGTACCAAATTCTCCACAGCACAGTGCTCACTTCATTGAAAGGGGACTTTAGGAGCACTATGCCGTGTCCCACGGATCCTCCAGGACTCCTTTAAAAAGCAATCTACATACGACCTGCCTACAAAATGATGAAAACCAACTGTTCATCCAGGACTGCTAACAAGTATTAACACAAACACACATAAATGAGCAATCACTTAACCTAAAACAAGCGACAGTGAACATACTCTGGATCAGGTTCTGTGCTCATCAACTGCAGCCACTGAAGACAATGAGCCAGCGGTTGTCGATGTGGAAGCATTAACAATATTGGAGATGTAGTCCAAGCAGTCTTGCTCAAACATGGGCTCGAGATCAAATGAGTGTTCAACAGATATATCATTGGACAATACAATAGCATGCCACAGGAATCAGGACCATCGGCAAGAGAAAAGGACAGGTCATTTAGCTCCAAGTACTGTTTGGTTCCTCGTGCTTCTGACATAGGGTGAATCAAATGTTCACACGAGTCACAATGGTTAGAGTTGTTCACCACAGACTGAGATGCAATCTCATCCACTTCACAGAATATTGTTTCAATATCATCCAATGGTGCTCCATCCTCGTTATCGTAGCCAGCAGTTGAATTAGGCTACATCGAAACCAGAAATAAAAGTGAAGTTACTGGAGCTAACTCAAAGTCAAAGGAGAGAGGACAAAAACAGAAAGGAGCCAGTCGTCATTGAAATTACCAGCGAACCATCTTTAGCATCAGTACATACAAGGTTTGTCGAGGAACATCTGGGTCTTTTTTAATCACAAATTCAACCCCAAATTCCACTATGCAAAAAGAAGATTCCTATCACATCAAAATATCAAAACATGCATGGAGTACTAAATGTAGATGAAATAAAAAACTAATTATACAGTTTTGTTGTACTCTGCGAGACGAACGTTTTGAGCCTAATTAATCAATTTTTGGACACTTTTTTACACAAACAAACGAAATGCTACAGTGTCGCACGCACTCCAACAAACCAAAGTTTGGCTCTAAATTTGGGAACTAAACAAGTGCCTGATGATCTCAAGTAGCAGCTGTATGTGTACGCTATCGATAGGAATATCAGGAGAAGTTCTGTCAGGACGAACATGATTGACAGCATGTACGTCATTACTTTCTGACAAGGGGCTCAAACAAACCTTGCCATCATAAGTCCATAACTCGCAGCCAGGTGTTGACCAGCAGAGTTCAACCCACCCTGACTTGATTCAGGCGCGCAAGGGGCCACAGAAGGGGCAAATGATGAACACTCAATATTGCTGGCATCATTCCATTCCTCTTCATTGAATGGAGCACCATACTGAGCCCCAATTTTGGGGCCTGGATCACTTTTCTGAAAGATTTTGCATAGAACGCAGGCATCCTGCAAGGAGAAGGTGAAAAAGTAATTATACAGTAAACCATGCCACTTGTGACTCATTCAGCAAGGAGAAAACATCAATATAAGGCAACTATTCTGGCACCTGTTTGTGCCATTCTGTTCTCAATTTAATTTGCAAATTTGATTGTTACGCAGGTTGGCAAATGATTCAGAGCAATGAAATCTGCTCAACCATACTCAATAAACTGCAACACAACCATAGGAGCTTTCCGTTTAGGCCAGCAGGAGGGGCCCTGAGCTATCAATTGAGGGAGCAAGAACTACATGCAGCCAAACAGGGGCGAAGATAGAGCTAATGGGACAGGGGTGCACTAAGATAATCAGAGAATTTAGACCTTTCCGCTCGTCCTTAGACACCATTGAGATTGCTTACCACCACCCACCTGAAGAAGCGAGACACAGAAGGTTCTGGTGTCAGATTGTTGAGGCCTAGCAGCTATATACTTTTATTTTTTTAAATGCTATTTATATTATTTAAAAGTAGCCATATATGACTGTCAAGAAAGTTGTCTAAATAACCATTTTTTAAAAAACCCTGATGATCTTTTTCTGAACATAGTATAGATGCCGAAACTCATAAGCATACTCACCTTTACACCTAAGCCATGACATTTTAAGAATGATGAAGTCATCATTTGTGCCGCGCTGTTGATGATATTATCGCCAGCAACTAAAGGTTTCATCACAAAGAATAATCTAGCCGGTTTAGCTACGCTCAGTTTACAAATAACAAGTGATTTTGATATCAATATTTCCTTGCAATTTCAATTCAATTCTCTAAAATAACACTCCACTACTCTAATCCAACAATCTTGACAAACAACGACAAACTGTGATGTAATCTTACAAAACTGAGTGATTTGCTCAAAGGAAATAATATAGTTGAAAGAGAATTAAGCATTAGACATCATACACGAGACAAAAGGAATTATATACGAGTACAAAAGGAAGCAAAATGAGCAATTAGGGGATTTGTTTCGTTTGGAACCTCGGAACAAACTTGCTTGGGACAAAAGACTATGTTATTGTTGTTGGAACCTCGGAACAAACTAACGCAGCTAGACACAGCATGGGCGGCTAGTGGCTAGCTTGTTTGCTCGGCGTAGCTGACTGCTGTCGTGGGTGCATGGTTTTTAACCAAGTGGGTGCATCTGAGGTGAATTTAGGATAGTTAGAACTGTTTTTTTCAATTTGTCGTGGGTGCCTGTGCACCCAATGCCTACTACTGGGCTTCGCCCCAGCAGCCAAATGAGAGGAATGTGCCTAAACAAGGATAATTTTTAATGATACTGTGCAAAAAGATCATTTCATAAGGTGATAATGAAAGCGACAAAAACACATAAAAAGGCTTCATACCAGTTTAACACCAGAAGCAGCTAGTTCGTCATCCTCCAGCCTATATTCATACATTACCCAGTCAGTTCGATCACCTCGTGGTGGCTTGCCAAGATGGAACACCAAAATTCTCTTCATCCCAATAGTTGTAAACATATAAGGGGTAGTTTTCTTGTATAGTTGTGGATCAAATTGACTTGTAATCCTGAATCGTCAACCTATATAAGGCGGCCAGAGTCCTACATCTTAGGGCACCCAATTGCGTACCTCGCAGAAGGTATCAATGCTCTTGTGAACCCAGTAATACAAACCACAAGACGCGTGATGTAGAGTATTATACCACCTTGGTAGCTCGAACCTGTTTAAATTCCTCTTGTCTTGTGTTACCATATAGATCTTGGCTCTATGCTCTCCTTCCCAAACAATCTACCACTCGTGACTCGTGATTATATCCCAGGTGGACTGCAGGACACTAAATCATAAACTACCACATACACCTGTTGTAGGACCCTAAATAGCATGTTACCTAAGTGGTTGATGAATGAGATATGGCATGATAAAAAAATCTTGCTCTTTTTTATAAAGCACTTGGAAAATTTATATTGCAAAATTTAAAACCAATACGTTTATAGGCTCCTCAATGATGACTCGTTCCTACCAGAGCTATATGATGATCACACTAAAAACCTTATGCATATGATGCTTGTTTGTGTTGAGCTTTGTCAAACAGTTGTGGCCCTTGTAAGGTGTTCTTCATACTTTCATGATCAAAGATCACATAGAGACCATCTTCATATACTAAACTTCTGCACTGGGAGTTAGTAACACACTTTCCATGAAAGTGTTGATCTCCTCCTCCAAATATCCCTGCAAAAAAGAGATACAGAGATAAAGACTATGTGTGTGTGGATAGAGAGAGAGAGAGAGGGAGGGGAGAGAGAGAGATATGCTAATAGGTAGAAAATGTATTGAGCATGATAAAAAGAGAGAGAATGACCAATGCTCTCAAAAAAAAAGAGAAGAGGGGTCATACAAAGGAGTTCTCATGCACCTTCCACTTTCCCATACAAAATACACGTGCTCCTCTTGATCAGATTGTATGACTTATTCTCTTCTTGGATCCGGTTTTTGACTTGGCAATAATATACGTGATACAAGTATGCATCATATTTTCTTCCCATCTTGAATTGCATATAAGCTTCAGAGCATCTTCAAGAGTGTCAAAATAAATTCTTAAAAAACTAGTTTTAGGAAGTTGCTAAAAATTATTGGGAACAAAAAACACCCCCTCTACCAACAGTTCCCAATTAGTTTGAAAAAACAATTAAACACTTACCACACCATCTATTTGACCTTCTGTTTTTTTGTGTGTGAAAACTGCCCAGCGCCGTTTTTCCTTCTTTTTGTCTCATGTAACTTCTCTTAGGGTAGAAAAAAAGGCGGAACAGAAAAAATGACGGGGTCGGCAGATTGGGAATGCGGAGGTGTTGGGTATGTTTGGCTCCAAATAGCTCAGGTTTTGGATACGCGGAAAAATTGGCATAAGTTTGGACAACTGTTGGAGCACTCTTTTTTTATTTTATACCTATAATTAATTACTGTGTACTCTTGGATATGCTCTTAGAAGTATGTCTTTGTAAGGAATCAAATGAGCGATATGAGAGAATGAATTGGGGAGTTAAGTAAGGCTATGTTTTAAATATCTACCAAAAACCAAAGTTACTTAAAAGAAAGAGCGGTTCGATCTTCTAAAATTCACAAGTGCAGGTGTGTGTTGAAAAAAAAGAGAGTACCATACATACGTGTGGCAATGGATGAAGTAGATGGAGGCGATGAACGTGGACGACACACGGTGCCGCTTCGATCCACCGGGCCGCGTCGACCGGCTGGCCTTGCCTTTCCCATCGACCGATCCCGTCGCAGTCGCTACAAGTGGCACGTGCCCCGTCTGCTGCTAGCTAGTGCATGCATGGATTATCGTGGATCCATTCGTGCTTAACTGTTCCCTTATTCAAACTTGGGCTATGGTCTCCATCTCCATCTCCATCTCCGGCCATCTCGTTCGCCACCCTCGATCCGGTACGTGCCCGTTGTGCTGCATGCTCGATCATACCATCTCTGCGTGCGATCGAGCTAGTAACTAGGTTTGGTGCATGCACCTGCCTGCATCGATCCTTTCGATCGGGCCATTGTTCCACTGGCCGGAATTCACAGCCACCACCCGCCGGAGCCGGCAGACAGATACATACAGGTATCTAGAGGATCATCTATCGTTTCCGCCTCCTACTACGTACATACATACATACCCGGCCGGCCAACAAGTTGCGCCATTTGCATTGGATCCTCGCTCCCGAATGTACTCGAGAGAGCGCGCAATCGGCAGGGATCGGATCATCGCGCGCCTTTTGCCGATGACAAATATATAATCATCAGCAATTCATCATCGACGACAAGCAGCATTGAAATTAAAGTTGTGTTAATTGAGGGATTGATGGGCACCCTCAAGTCCCGGCGAGGCAGTGCCGGCGACGACGAGGAGGCCTCATCGTCAGCTGGCGCAGGCTACCCGCTGACCCCGCGCAGAGAGTATTGGTGGTCGTCGGGGCTCCTCAAGGCCGTGGTGGCGCTGGTGATCCTGATGGCTGGCGTGCTCATCGGCCTGGCGGCAAGCGCCAACGTGTCGCGCTACTACTACTACAGCAGCAGCAGCATGGGGTCGTCATCATCCTCCCCCCTGCGGCTTCAGGCAGATGGAGAGGCGGCGCCGGCCGTCGTCGTCCCCATCATCACAAAAAACAGCAGAAGCGGCCGCGGCAACAGTAGGAAGAAGCAGCAGATGACGACGGAAGAAGAAGAAGAAGCACCAGTAGTACCGGTGTTGCAGCTGGATTTCCGTGGCTTCGTCGACCCTGGGCCTCCGTGGGGTCACTCGATGTCGGACCCGGAGCTGTTCTGGCGCGCGTCCATGGCGCCGCGCATGGAGGAGTACCCGTTCCAGCGCGTGCCCAAGGTGGCGTTCCTGTTCCTGACGCGAGGCCCGCTGCCGTTCGCGCCGCTGTGGGAGCGCTTCTTCCGCGGGCACCAGGGTCTCTACTCGGTGTACGTGCACGCGGTGCCCGGCTACGAGGGGCGCTACCCGCCGTCGTCGCCGTTCCACGGGCGGCAGATCCCCAGCCGGGAGGTGTCGTGGGGATCCATCACGCTGGTGGACGCCGAGAAGCGGCTGCTGGCCAACGCGCTGCTGGACTGGTCCAACCAGCGCTTCGTGCTCGTGTCGGAGAGCTGCGTCCCGGTGTTCAACTTCCGGACGGTGTACGAGTACCTCGTCAACTCGGCGCACGGCGCGTACGTGGAGTCGTACAACATCGACGTGCCCCAGTGCGCCGGCCGCTACAACCCGCGCATGGCGCCCGACATCCTGGAGGAGCAGTGGCGCAAGGGCTCCGAGTGGTTCGAGCTCAGCAGGGAGCTCGCCGTCGACGTCGTGGCGGACCACCGCTACTACGCGCTGTTCCGCCGCCACTGCACGCCGTCGTGCTACCCCGACGAGCACTACATCCCCACCTACCTGCACCTGTGGCACGGCGCGCGCAACGCCAACCGCACCATCACCTGGGTCGACTGGTCGCGCGGGGGCCCGCACCCGGCGCGCTTCGGCAGGGCCACCACCACGGCCGACTTGGTCGCCGCGATCCGCAACAATGGCACGCGCTGCCTCTACAACGCCAAGCCTACCACCGTCTGCTACCTCTTCGCCAGGAAGTTCGCGCCCAGCGCGCTGGGAACGCTGCTCAACCTCACCACCACGCTCCTAGACTTCTGATCCATCCATATATCCATTCCATTTCCATCCATCTAGCTAGCTCGCGTACTACTTACTGCGGGAGTAGTGTTTTTTATATGTAAAAATGAATTGTTGGAAGCATGATGCCCTACTGGCTACTGCTTGTATACCGTGTGCAGGCATGGCCGGCCGCATGCAGGACTCTGTCTAGCAGGACTGCACGGCAAGCTGCCAAACAATACACGGCTGTGTGCTTCTCTATCCGTCAAACCTCCGCACCGGCCAACAAGATATTGTCCACGCGAGTGCTTGCACTTTAAAAAAATTGTAAGAATATAGGTAAAATTACAATAGCTCAGTATTAGAATGTCGGAATAATATAAGCTATGTACTTATTACCATGTTCGGGCTCATGTCAAGGTCGGTGTGGACGTGAGGTTGTGTCTTGTTCATTTGAATTTTAGGACTTAGCAACGTAGAGCATATTTGCTGGTCTCTGCTACTAATAAAATTGCGGAGGCGAATCGCGTCGTTCCACATGTCTCACTGCCTCTGGTCCTGCGACGCCGATGAGTGCGCCTGCTATCTCGTAACCCGTCCCCATTAATTCGTCCCTCCGCTCGACCTTTCTTAGCCCTCTGAACACAAGTGCCCCTGCCCTTTTCCTTCTTTCCTCCTCCGGCACACCCTCCTCCTCCTCCACTCGCATTGCCGCCGCTTCGTCACTGGCCCCGGGCCTCATCCAACATCGTACCCTATCCTATGCGCTACCCCAAACCTTCGCGCTCTCCTCCCCGACCCCATGTCGCTTGCCTTCGGTCACGCTTCTTCCTCCCTTCCGTGTCATCCATGCTCGCGGCCGCTCGCCCACTCTCCGCGCCCACGCCGCCATCATCGCCCCTCCATTGCCCAACGCTCTCGCGCTCTCCCTTCCCTACCGCTTTTCTCCCTCCGCTCCTTTGGCACCATCGCTCGCCCCGCAGAGCCATCGCCGGTGCATGCCCACCTCGTCGGTCTCCTACCCACCGATGGATGTCCGTGTCGCGAGCTGGACACGATAGCGTCTTAAGCGATTATGATCTAGCCGGGGATGGAGTGGGCGACCTGGGATAGGCGACTACATCACTGTAGGGGAGCCACGAGGCCCGTCATTGTGCTCCCTGCCGCTGCGGTGCAACTGGAGCGGTGGCTCACGGCCAATTCCTCAACGGACCGAGCCCCTCGTACAACCTGCATCCCGACTCCATGGCTTCCACCGCTAATAACCGCCGTTGTCTATTTTTTTTCATACTCCTGTTAGTTCCCCTTCGCCCCACGCCCAACCGTTGCCCACGTTGTCCGTCGCGACGCCAGTCTCCATCAGGAGGAGGAGCGCCCCCTCCCCCTAAGTAGGCAGACAGAGACACACAGTAGCGGTCCGAGACGAACCGAGGCGTGCGGCAAGCGATGGATCACGGTGGCGGAGGAGGTCGTGCCGGGAGCGGAGTTCGACCTCGACATGCATTGGCCCGCAGGAGTGGTGGCCTAGGATCTTACGTAGCATCAGTGTGACAGCCGGTGTGGTGGTGCTTCCCATGTTCCAGGTGTCGGACGCGTGTCTCCCTCGTCGTGGTCGTGGTGTGGCTGGTGTGGCGGCGGCGGCCCTCCCCTACAGCCCATGGCGGCCTAGCAGTGATATGACACCCTTCCTCCCTTTCCCCCTCACTCTCCCCTTCTGAAGAAGACGCAACCCTCACGGAGGAGTTTTTTTTTCCTTTTTTTGATGAAAGCCCCGGCGGAGGAGCTGGGAGGGCATCGGTGGCAGCCGGCGCAAATGTGCGTGGCCACAGCAGGCAGGGTGAGCGCCAGGGGGACTAACTACAGCATCCTACCGTGTACTCTTTCAATAAAAAAAGGGCTAAGCCCTGCTT
The DNA here is from genome assembly GCA_033239725.1 of Echinochloa phyllopogon. Classification (NCBI taxonomy): domain Eukaryota; kingdom Viridiplantae; phylum Streptophyta; class Magnoliopsida; order Poales; family Poaceae; genus Echinochloa; species Echinochloa phyllopogon. The sequence continues at coordinate 45,194,513 of BTCW01000016.1, forward strand.
GGCGTTACAGGACTTCTCTAATGTTTATCCGGTGGCAATGATTTTATGGTCAAGCTAGTGTCCCGGACGTCTCATGGGACTAAAAAAATCGGAGGGTATTGTAGCACAAGAAAATTCCCGCCACAACATGTAAAATGTGACGGAGGGTACATGTTGTTGCATGCAACATGTAAATTTTTTGCAATATCCAGAAATAGCATATGCGACATCAAACAATAGTATCCGTCATCGTTTGCAACACTAGAAACGATGTGCTCCCAACTCTCAGCCAATTCATGCTCGCAGTCAAAGCCTCTCAATTAAAATGCAACATCTGGATAAATTGCTTGCAACATACGTGTGAAACATATGCAACATCGCAACATCCATATCTACTTTTACAACATTCACATAAAACAGTTGCAACATTTTTCAAAAACATGTGAAACATACACTTACAACATCACGCAACAAATCCTAGCAAAAAAAAGGAGAAAATGCACATGTGCGCACGGAGGAGGAGAAGGATGAAGAGGACGACGAGCAGGGAGCTCCATCGCGGCAGCCATGACGGCGTCAATGGAGCCACGCGGTGCGGCGCGCGGACGCGGCGGTGTCCCCAGCGGCGGCGCATGGCGCGTGAGGTGCCGCCCGCGGTGACGAGCGGGGCGTCGCACGGACGACAATGGGCGGGACCACGGAACGGTGGCATCCGCGACGGAGGCGATGCGGGGGTGGCGGCGGCGCCGCCCGCGGAGGAGCACGGCGTCGGCGTGGAGAAGCAGGCGTGGGGCGGCGGCATCGGAGGTGCGTGGGGTGAAGGAGTCGGCGGCGGCGGCAGAGGTGCGTGGGGTGATGGAGTCGGCAGCATTAGAGGTGCGTGGGGTGACGGAGTTGGCGGCGTGAGAGGTGCGCGGGGTGATGGAGTCGGCGGCGGCATGCGGGACGACCGCGTCGGTGTTGCCTCGCGGGGCGGCGGCGGCGGCGGCGCGCGGGGCGAGACTGATGCGGGATATTTTTTTTTGGAAACGATGATGTGGAAGTATAAATAGGTAGGCGGGAGTCGGAAATGTTTCTGGGGACGTCCCATCCGTCGGATACCTATAGGAAGTATTACCGATGATTTTATTAATATTAGCAAAGATATAAGGCCCCCTTTGGTAGAGCTCCAAACAGCTCCGGAGCTGTTTTTGCTGGAGCTGCATCAAATGACCATGACGGAGAATCACTTCTGGGGGTTGGTTGTGAGAGGTGGAGCTGTTTTGCACATGGCACAAGTAAAAGTGGTGGAGCTAAAAAAAATCAGCTCCTCCACCTCCAACTTCAACTCCACCCTCACGTGGAGCTCTGCCAAAGGGACCCAAGTGCACGCCGCACATCTGCTCGTGTACGAGTGCTGCCAAGCATAAGGTATAAAAGTCGTACTAAATATGAAGTCGTAAACACGAAGAAAATGTGGACATCGTGTCCTAACGTGAACGTGATGGTGAAGTCCTAGCTAGACGTAGACGTGACCCCACCAAATCTTATGTTATATGGAAACAACTCGTACTTATTTTATAGTATAGATATATATAGATGTAGATATTTCTTAACCTGGTTGCATTGCTAAACGGTTGGCCCAAATTCACAATCCCTTTCTTTACCAAATTTCTTCTAGTGTTGGCCGTATTATTTGGGAGATGTCTGATTCCTCTAATATAGTTTAACACTCTCCTTTCTGATTTAGCCCGCACTATCAAATAATCTTGTTTGCAAAACTTGTACATTACTAAAAGCTAGAGATTTGTTTAGTCCAGGTTCTTGCATGCTGTGTAGCCCGCTTCAAAATAAAAATCTACGTACGGGGCTAAAACGTTTTGAAATTTGCCTTTACATATCATTGTGTCCACCCTAAACCTAAACCTTGAATTTCTCAAAAAAAAAAACTAAACCTTGAAGACACAGTGGTTGATGCAAATGTGCGGTACGTTGTTTCGGACCGGTTAATCAACAATCTAGGTTTTTTTTTGAAACGTTAGTCGCCTGTACTAGCTTGCAAGGCATCCCATGTTGGACGAATGTTTTTGGTGCTGAAAATGGATCCAAATATCCAATGCATGCATGCATGCATGTTCTGTTTTTAGGCAATGAATTGATCGACGCATATATAGGCAAAAATGCATTCGGCCTGGGAGAGGACTAGAGGAGGCTGCAGGGTTGGCGCCCGGCCGGCCGTACGTACGTGCAGTCCGGCGATATGCGTGCACGTACGCGCGGCGCGGCGCTAGCTAGCTTCCTTCCTAGTTCCTCCCTGCCCGGCCATGGGCCGCCGCCGCCTCTCGGCGTCCTCGTTGCCGGAGGAGGCGGCTGGCTCCATCCCGCCGGATCCATTCCCTTCCCCTCCCGAGGTGCGGTGGCCTTTCGGCCGCCTCGACGCTCTCAGCCAAGACGAGCTCCGGGAATGCGCCTACGAGATCTTCTTCTCCGCCTGCCGCTCATCCACTCCCGCTGGCACACCACGCCCATCGGCCGCCGGAGGCAGCAGGGCGGGGGCGTCAACCCCAGCAGCTGCCGCCGCCGGTGGAGCAAATAATAAGAACATGGCGGTGACGAGCCGCCTGAAGCGGGCGCTTGGGTTGCGCGCGAGGAAGACGAGGCCCATGGTGGGAGCGGGCGGGCGGCCGATGACCTCGGCGGAGATCATGCGGCGGCAGATGGGGGTGACCGAGCAGACCGACAGCCGTCTCCGCAAGACCCTGGTGCGCTGCCTCGTGGGCCCCCAGATGCCCAAGAAGGTGGAATCTCTTGTGCTTCCCCTGGAGCTCCTCCGGCACCTCAAAGCCAGCTCCGACTTCTCCGACGCCGGCGAGCACCGCGCGTGGCAGCTCCGGCAGCTCAAGGTCCTCGAGGCAGGGCTCGTCTCGCACCCCTCCTTGCCGCTCGATCGCGGCAACCCCGCGGCGTGCTCTCTCCGGGAGACGGTCCGATCGGCCGAGCTGCAGCTCCAGACGACGACGACGAGGCCCCTGGACGTGCGCGCCCTGTCCACGGCCGCGATGGCGCTGTCCTGGCGCTCGGTCGACGCCTGCCGCTGGGCCGACGGCTATCCCCTCAACGTGCACCTCTATCTGTCCCTCCTCCGCGCCGTCTTCGATGCCAGGGACGAGACGACGGTGCTGGACGAGGTTGACGAGCTGCTGGAGCTGATGCGGAAGACGTGGAACGTCCTGGGGCTCAACAGGATGGTCCACGACGTCTGCTTCACCTGGCTGCTCTTCGACAGGTACGTGACCACCGGGCAGGTGGAGCCGGACCTGCTATCTGCTGTCCTGACGATGCTCCGCGACGACGCCTGCTTCGCCTTCGGGAAGCAGCAGCAGGACGACGGCCTGCTGCTGGAGCTGGAGCCATGGCACCTCAGGATCTTGGCGGCGACGCTGGCGTCCATGCATTCGTGGGCGGAAGACAAGCTGCTGGACTACCACGAGGCGTTTGCAATTGGTGACCAACAAGCAGCAGGTTCCAATAATAATTGCATGGATAACGTTGTGTCCCTTGCGGTGTTAGCGGCAACGATGCGAGGGGCGCTGCTTGTCGTGGACGGTGATCTGCTGCTTTCAGTACCTGCTGCTGGATCCTCCTCCTCCTCCTCCTCATCGGTTAATAATTCAGGTGGTGAGCAGCAAGTGGAACGGTATATCAAGTCGTCGGCGAGGCGTGCTTTCACCAGGGTATGTATGTATATATACTTATTATTAGTCTTAATTTAGTCGTCGATTAATTGATCCATGTCCGCCCTCTTCTAATAAAAAATAATAATAGCTGCACGAGACGGGCACCTCCGGGAAGATGGACAGCATGATCGTGGAGGTGGAGGAGGACCCCTGCGAGACCCTGATGTATGTGGCGGCGCAGACCAAGGAGCTGGCGAGGGTGGAGAAAGAGGTGTACAGCCGCGTGCTCCGGCAGTGGCACCCGTGCCCGACGGCCGTGGCCGCCGCCACCCTCCACGGCTGCTTCGGCCAACTCCTGAAGCGGCACGTCTCCAGGATGATGATGGCCTCCGGCGGCCACGGCCGCCTGAGCAGCGAGTCTCTGCGCGTCCTGCACGCGGCCTCTAAGCTGGACAATTCGTTGCTACAGATGATGATGGCCGCCGAGGACGCCGGCGATGAGCCCGCCGGCAGCAGGCGGCATAATAATAATAATCATCAGCAGCAGATGATGCTGATGGCCGCCGCCGTGGTCCCCTACGACGTGGACTCCACCATCTTGGGCCTCGTCAAAGGCTGGATGGACGAGCGGCTGACGATGGGGGCGGAGTGCGTTAGGAGGGCACGAGACTCGGAGAGCTGGAACCCCAGGTCCAAGGCCGAGCCCTACGCGCAATCTGCGGTGGACCTGATGAAGCTGGCCAAGGTCACTGTGGATGAGATGCTTGAGATCATCCAGCAGGTGCCGTCCACGGCCAGCAGCCGAGAGGATCTGCTGCAGCGCCTCGTCGACGGAATCGATCAGCTTGTGCACCAGTACGCTCTGCTCGTCGCCTCGTGCGGTATGTAATAACCAATGCAATGCAATGCTCGTCGCCTCCTCTCGATCTGTCGAGTGTCGAGTCGAATCACACACACAAATTAAACTGTCATCAATCAGCAGGGTCGTCCAAGGATAGCTACGTTCCTCCTCTGCCCCCGTTGACGCGGTGCAACCAGGACTCGAAGCTCGTGCAGCTCTGGAGGAAGGCGGCGCCGCCGTGCCAGGTGGGCGCCGACGACGACAAGCTGATCAACTGCGGCGGGGTCGACATCATCGCCAAGGGCAGCAGCAAGCCCAACGGCCGGTCAAGAGCGGCGGGCGACCACCAGAATCAGGCCCCAGTGGTGCGCGTGCGCCCCGCCACCAGCCGCGGCACGCAGCGCCTCTACGTCCGTCTCAACACCCTCCACTACCTGCTGGCCGTCCTGCATTCCATGGACAGGGCCCTCTCCTCGGCGCTTGCTCTTGCTCTTGGACGCCGCCGCGCCCGGCCCCGGAGCTCCTCTGCCTTCGACCACGCCCGCCCCGCCCTTGACGCTGCCGTCCTCCACGTCTCCGAGCTCTCTGCTTACCGACTCGTCTTCCTCGACTCTGCCCATGTCCTCCACCAGGCGCTCTACCAGGGGGGCGTCTCCTCCGCCGCCGCCCGCATCCGCCCCGCGCTGCGAGTCATGAAGCAGAACCTCGCTTTCCTCGCCAGCGTCCTCAGCGAGCGGGCGCAGCCGCTCGCGGTGCGCGAGGCGATGAAGGCATCCGTCGAGGCCTTCCTCACGGTGCTCCTCGCCGGCGGCAGTGGCCGCGCATTCAGCCGCGCCGACTATGGTGCTGTGGCGGAGGACTTTGCCAGCCTAAAGCGCCTCTTCTGCAGCTTCGGGATGGCGGAGGAGGCCGTCGAGAGGGAGGCGGCGCAGGCGGAAGGGGTAGTGGCGCTCATGGCTCTATCCACGGAGAAGCTCGTCGACGAGTTCCTCTGCCGCCACTACTCTTCGACTCCGGCGACAGCAGCGCCTGATAATGAGTTATTGCCCATGGCATTGCCGCCGCCGACGAGGCGCTGGAGCCGGTCCGACGCCAACACCGTCCTCCGGGTGCTGTGCTATCGAGACGAGGAGGCAGCGAGCAGATTCTTGAAGAAAGCCTTCGATCTTCCCAAGAGAAGGTAGCCAAGCAATTCGATCGTCCGCCCCGGCCCCATAGGATCCAATCGTAGGTGAGGTGAGGTAAGCATCATAAGCGACGAGAGAGGAAATATTAATTAGCAGGGAGTTCTCTGCACGGTCGAGCTTGCTTTTTGCCACTGTAAATATGATATGTATGCACTATATATATGGAAAAATCCATTCTACACGCGCGTGTAGCTACGCCTACCTATGTATCTCATGATACATGATGAATTTAATCCGACGAAGAGTATGTACATGTAGTATGTGATGATACTAGACTATCTGTGATGATATATATATTGAGTATGTAAGCATACATGGAGTATATGGACATACTATTTTATATAGTATTATAAAGGTATAATCAAAATATATTTAAAAATAGGGTTGATTTTGAATTTTTTTCATGTAACTCGCTTTGAAGTATCTTAAAATTAGTATATGAACATACTAAAAATGATAAACTAGTATGCGGACATACGTATAATGATATACTGATGGTGGGTGTAGCTACACGCGAGTGTAGATAAAACTCGTCCTATATATATATATACACACACACACACTACAAGAATAACTCACATCCGCACCCCTTATATGCCTCGGTGCACTTAAGATCCGGTGCTAATGTAACGTTAGCACCGGGTGCGAAATTGGGGCGCCCTCGGGAACCCTTTAGCACCGGGTTGTAACACCAACCGGTGTTAAAAGTCCCCTTTAGCACCGGTTGGTGTTACAACCCGGTGCTAAAGGGTCCCCTCCTTTAGCACCGGGTGGTATTACGACCCGGTGCTAAAGGGTCACCCTTTAGCACCGGGTGGTGTTACGACCCGGCACCCGGTGCTAAAGGGTCACCCTTTAGCACCGGTTCGTAAATACGATCCGGTGCTAATGTAGGTGTCACATGCTACTTCAAAAGGAGCGCATCTTTAATCCTATCACATGCGCTGTGTAGGTGAGATGATTAGGTGGGTGCACGCGCGCGAGCCAAGAGGTCTTGAGTTCGAATCCCGCAACACGCAAATATGCAAATATTTTTGGCTAGTGCCCCCACCTTTAGCACCGGTTATTTGACCGGAAGATTGGCACCGGGTGGGAAACCCGGTGCTAATGGGCTTTCCCACCCGGTGCCAATGTGCATGATTCTGGTAGTGACACACATACACACACGCGATGGCTTTTTACCGTTAAAGACCAATGTTAAAGGACCACCCGGTCCATACGAGTGAGGTATAGCTATGATGAACTACACAATGTTTGATGACCGTACCGGACCGGACAGATGATAAGACTGCTTAAAAATTAATAGGCACTCCTCAACCTCCCTTAACATTTCCTGCGCCAAAAGCTCGCGAAAGTGCACAAAGTACTGAACCTCTAGACGTCGTTTTGGATAAGATTTTATCAAACATTTAGAATATAATTAAATTATGAATAACTTTTAAGCTATTGGATTTAGAAATGTGAAAACCCATATGAATAAGTTTGTCTTAAAAAATAGTTTTACATAGTGGATGCGCGGCCCGGCCAGCCAATGTGGCGGCGAGACCATAAGGGCCCCAAGCCGCCGGCTTCCGGCTCCCGGCGACGAGTGTGAGGGCGGCGTCGGACGGCCAGGAGGGCGGCAGTGACCCTAGTGCGGACGACCTTATGGCGCGTTGTGGATCACTGGAGGAGGTGGCAACGCATCCTCGCCGACGGAGACATCTGTTAGGCTGTTCGCAGTGGGAACGGTATGCCCGCGCGGTATACGCCACCTGACGTGCATGCCGCGCGGGGTACCGAATTCGGGGCTGCAGCGGCGAGCGGCATGCGAATCGGTAAACGCTAAAGCTCGCGGCGAGACGGTAAATAGAGGGAGAGAGAAAGGGGATCGGGAAACACTGTGACGCTGGCCTCCCTCGATCCGCTTGCTCGCTACCGCACCTCCTCCACTCGCTTGCTCGCCGCCTTCGCTCTGCCCGGCCCCTCTGCTCCGCCCGGCCACCGCCGCCTTCGCTCACCGACGCCGCCTGCGAGCCCGCGCACCGCCGAAGGGGAGGAGGCCGACGACGAGGTCCCGCCCGCCGCAGCTCAGGGTTTAGGGTTTAGGGTTTAGGCTTAGGGCTTAGGGTTTAGGGTTTAAATGGGTATAAGTGACGGTTTGTATTAAAAATGAGCACCGAAAGTTAGGCCAGGTTTCAGTGCGGTTTCTAATACAAATCGGAACTATACCTATTTTCAGTGTCGGGTTAAATGGCTGCCGCGCTCACCTACTTACAAACGGGCACTAAAAGTGACGTCACAAAAAAATGGTATTTGTAGTAGTATGTGCATGCTTGACATGAAGGATCATCCAAAGATATATACTACTCTGTACTAGACTAGCACATCTATGTGCATCACTAGTTTATCTTATTGCTTTGAGTCTTGATATTGCATGTTTATTTGGTGGCATGACAGACAGGCCGTCCCGTTAAATACGTGGACCCTAATTTAGTCCCCCAACGTAACAAACTAAAATAATAACATTAATTAATATTGGCAAATTTAAACCACTACGGTCACATCAATGTTGATAGCTATATTGCCTTATCGCCTAAAGAGTAATTAGCCAAAAATGTACTCCCTCCGTCCCGTGAAGAGTGCAATCCTAAGATTCAAAAAAAATCCCACAAAAGAATGCAATTCTAGCTGTAACCAACTGTTTATTTCTTAAAATAGATAATTTTCCGCATGCACTAACAACCTATATGCCAAATTTAGTATGATTGAGACAGTTACTGAGGATAGTATGGTCATTTACCAATGTCATTAATCTGTCTGAGAAAAACTAGAATTGCATTCTTCACGGGACGGAGGGAGTACTTGTTGAGTCGAAGATTCTAAACTTAGTGGATATATTCTACCACATGTAATGTGACTAATTGATGGTGCTAATTAAATAATTGTACATGTTGCTCGAAGGCATTTGTAGAATTGAATAAGTTCCTCTGTTTTTTTTCGAACAAATGGCAGGAGCCCTGCCTGATCATATGAGAAGTAGAAGAATGCGGAGTTTTACATGGTTGATATTACATAAAAAAGTTAACACATAACTCAAAAGTAAAAACAACATAATTAAACAAAGGGGTTCTCTCCTTGACCGCAAGCAACAAAGCGGATTCGCATCTCTTCCCTTATCAGTGCAACGATTCTATGCGGCTGAGCAGTGATACCTTCAAAAATTCTTCTATTTCTCTCTTTCCACAAGTTCCACGCCGTGTACAACATAACCGCCGCTCGCCTTCTTCTGATTGCCTTGCTCAACCCTTGCAATGAGTCATTCCACCATTTTTCCACCGTGATCGTCCGCAAAGGTACTTCAATCAGACCATCAGTGGCTCTGGAGATCAGTGACCACACCTCTTGCGCAAAGACACAATGAAGGCAAAGATGCTTAGCAGTTTCTGGCGACTGGTCACACAGACAACATATAGGATCACAGGGCCAATGCCTGACCATCAATCTATCTGCCGTGAGAATTTTGCTTTGCACGAGGAGCCAGCCAAACAATCTGTGCTTCCTTTCTGCCTTGGCTTGCCATATATATTGCCATCTGAAGGTGCAGAAAGATCCATGAAACTGGACGCTATATGCCGATTTTACTGAATAAGCTCCGTCCGCTGTCCAACGCCATGTGATCGAGTCTTCCTGATCGATAAGTTGCACATCCTGTAGCAGCGTCCATAGGTTTATGAATTCTGCAATTTCCTCTGCTGAAGACATTCTCCAAAGACCTCTCGTCCAGTTCTGATTGCTCAAGTCTTCTCGTACTGAATTATTTTTGCGCCATGCTAGAATGTAAAGATTAGGTGCTATATCTCGCGGTGCACGCCCATTTAGCCATGCTGATTCCCAAAATTGTGCACGCTCTCCATTGCCCAATGTCACCCTTGTTGAAACTCTGAACAACAACATGTCTATCTCATTGCAAGGGACTTCAGTGCCCACCCAAGGTCGATCTGGCTCCACCCATTGAAACCACAGCCATCTCAGTCGAAGTGCTCGGCTGAACAATTCCATATCAATGACCCCCAACCCACCTAGCTTCTTTGGCCTTTTGACATTTGTCCATCTGACCAAGCAATGGCCTCCTGAGGCATTGTCCGATCCTTTCCACAAAAACCCTCTCCTGATCTTGTCCATTTTTTTAAGCAACCACTTCTTTGGAGCGAACATGGTTAGGTAATATGTCGGCAATGATGATAGCACTGAGTTTAGAAGCCTTAGCCTTCCTGCCCGGTTGATGAACTTGCCCTTCCATGTTGGTAAACGGTTTGCCATCTTGTCGACCAGTGGCTGAACATCAACACGACGCAGCTGCCTGAAGTGCAAGGGCAGTCCAAGATACTTGCACGGGAAGGACTCAACTGCACACTGGAAACCCTCCATAACTTCCTCCGTATTCAGGCCATCACAGCGGATGGGGTAAACCGCACATTTTGCTCTGTTCGTGACTAACCCTGATGCCTGACCAAATAACTCAAGAATTTGGGCAACTGCTGTCACATCCTCCTTGATTGGCTGCAAGAAAACAGCCGCATCATCTGCATACAAACTAGCCCGTAGCGATGCTGCCCTATTATAGATTGGTGTAAGGGTGCCATCCTCTGAAGCCAAAGACAACAGCTTCTGCAACGGTTCCATGCAAAGGATAAATAACATTGGCGACAATGGATCGCCCTATCGCAAACCCCTGCAATGCAAGAACCCTTTCCCCCTTTCTCCATTCAGCAAAATAGCAGATGAGCTAGTAGACAGTAGAATTGTCACCCAGGATCTCCATCTGAGCCCAAAACCAAACTGTTGCAGCACTTCCATTAGATAGTCCCATCTTACCGAATCAAATGCCTTGGCTATGTCCAACTTGAGAAACAAACCCGGTTGTTTCTGTCTATGCACCGCCCGAATTAGATTCTGGGTGTAGAGGAAATTATCTTGAATGCTCCTTCGCTTGATGAACGCGCTCTGCGCACGGGAAACCAGTGCATTCAGCTCAGTCGCTAGTCGGAATGCCAGACACTTGGATATGAGTTTTGCAATAATGTGCAGTAAACTAATTGGGCGATAATCTGCCACTTTTCTTGCATCAGGCTTCTTAGGTAAAAGGACAATATGAGCATTATTGAGCAATTTGAAATGCTGATCATGTTGTTGATGGAAGAATTCAAAAGCCCTCCTGATGTCAGCCTTGATTAGAGCCCAGCTTTGTTTGAGGAATAGCCCAATATATCCATCAGGCCCAGGGGCCTTTTCACTTGCCATGTCATGTATTACATTGTGTACTTCTTCTTCTGTGAAAGCCTGCTCAAGGTGCGACAAGTCATGGGAGGTTAGCCCCAAGCTCTCCCAGTTGAGTGTGTTCTCTTGGACCAGAAAGGCTAAAGTGTGTGCTGAACTGCTTAAAGAGTTCATCTGAAATCTGTTCCTGTGTGTAACAGACACCTGTTTCAGTCTCTAGGGAGTGAATTTTGTTCTTCCTGCGCCTGCCGTTAGCCTGCAAGTAGAAGAGCTTTTCATTTGCCTCAGCAGCCCTGACAGCAACTAATCTTGATTTTTGCTTGGCTCTTAATTTTTCTATAGCCGACATGCCAAGGAATCTAAGCTTTAGGTCTCTTTTAAGTTGGATGTCCCTATCTGACAGCTGCCTATTTTTTATTTATGTGCTCTTCGTAATGATAGATAATTTTTTTCTAACCCTTGGGAGATGACGTTACCGAAGAAAGAAGACCTCGCGGTACTGATAAGGACGTCGACGAACTTCGGGCGCATCAAAGCCTACAGAGATCACGACCTACGCCAGAACTAAAGCTGGTATGGTCCAAGCAGAGGCGGGCGGACCTCTGTAGGCACAGCAGCTGTCTATACCGTTTGTTGTACGATGTTACATGTATCGAGTTGAGACTCGAGAGACCAGTCGCATGCTGATGCAGCCGCTTAGGACTAGGAGCCGCACCACACGCGTTCGACTGATGATGGAGCCAAGCTGACAGCTGTCACCGTCGAATGCACAGAATTGCCACGCGCCAGACATCGGTGCTCCGGGAGGGATTTCAGAGCACTCCTGCACATTTTTTTCCGTCTATTCCCCTTCTCCTCCCGCGTCGAGAAGCGAGAACTGAGTAACTGACGGCGCTGGCCGCGTGCCTCCTCGTATCCTCTGCCTGCTTCAGTTTCGCATGCCACTTCGACTGCGCTTAGATTTGAAAAAAACGTGAAAAGAATTACATCAGAACACACTGTAGTATTTTTTATTTGTTCGTGGTAATTGTTGCTCTACCATGACTTAACTAGGCTTAAAAAATTCATCTCGTCGTATACATCAAAACTATATAATTGGTTTTTTTATTTATCTATATTTAATGCTCCATATATGTATTATTTATTATATTTAATGTTTCGACGTGATATTAGTAAAAAATTTGAAAAGTTGGAAGGAATTAAACGCAATCCTTCGTCTTCCGGGCCCTCAACCGTCGTTGCCGTCGCTCTTCAAATTAATGCGGCGTCCCTGGCCGTCCTCATTTCTCCGCCCGCGCCGAGAAGCGCGAGAACTGACGGTGCCGTGTGCCTCCTCGTATCCTCTGCCTGCTTTATTAGTTTCCCAATGCCCCTTCATATATCTCGCATTGCCGTCGTTCTCGTGCCTCTTCAAATTAGTGCAGCGTGCCTGGCCTCTACTGCCAGTCGAGCCATTCTTTCTCATCCTACCTTCCAATTCCAAGTCCCTGTACGCAAATGCGCGGCCGCCGCGTATCGCTGCACCGTTGCCTGGGCTCCTGTATCCCTCCGCGGCGAGCGCATGTCTCTCCATTGGAGAGAGGTGCAAGCGGCACTCCTCTGTGATGACGTCGTCTCGACCATCGCCGCTACTATCGTCAAGTGATCGACTCATCCTCGCTCGCAGCCGAGCCTCATGGAAACACCGTGCTTGTTCCAATCATCGACAAGACCTCCTGGGGCTCAACTGCTCAAGCCCAGACGCTGATGGCTGACCTACTGGGGTTCAACTGCTCAGTCCGCATCCAGATGCGCAGCGCTGCCGCAGAGAAGCAAGAGATCGTCAAGGCCGGTACGGCATTTTATTTCTCCCTCCCCTATATTTGCTACATCGACAGGGTATTTTATTTCCCCTCCCCTGTATTTGTCGTGTAAATATCCAGATGTACATAGGTTAAGGTACTTAGTCTTGCGCATTATATTATTGCTTTAGATGTATATGGCTAGTGGTTTGATGTAGCTTTTGGTTGTTGCCTCATGAACATCAACGATAATGGGACTTTGTTGCCTGGTTTTCTACCTTTTAA